>PVKS010001332.1:0-75249 GCA_004027875.1 Aplodontia rufa
TGCTAAGAGTAAATTCTACACGGGCATGGACCCTGGGTGATCGTGATGTGATCTTGTAGGTTCATGCAACATCACACATGGTCCACTCTCCTGGAGAGGGGCTGATAATGCTGTATGCCCTCCTGCGTGCGGGATGAGGGAAATATGGAACTCTCTGGACCTTCCTATTAGCCTTGCTTAACCTAAAGCTGCCCTAAGAAATAGTTACTCCATGTCCCCTGAAGAGATAGCTACCACACCAGAACAAGGTACATATACTATTTCAGAAATGCAGGATGCAAAGTAGACCACTATTGGGCAATGTTCTGTATGTAATCTGCTTGTTGGTCTCATCCATCGAATTGCAAATCTTTGGAGAGTGGAGTCAGTGTTTTAGTAAATAGGGGATAACTGAAGTTTGCAGGGTGATCATAGAGGATTCCGGAGGTGAGTCAACTGCCAGAGATACTGTGGTATATGCACATAATGGAGTATTACTCAGCCATAAAGAATGACTTGATGGTATTTGCCAGTAAATTGATGCAACTGGAGATTATCATGCTAAGTGAAGTAAGCCAGTCCAAAAAAGTCAAAGTTTGAATTTTTCTCTGATATGTGGAAGCTAATCGAAAATAAGGTGGAGGAGATTTTAAAATGAGAATAGAAGAAAGATCAGCGGAGTAGACAAAAGGAATGAAGGGAAGGGAAAAAGAATGGGATAGGGAAAGACAGTGGAATGAAATATGACCTAAATTCCTATGCACATATATGAGTAAATCTCACCATCACGTACATCTATAAGGCACTAATTTTAAAAAAATAGAAGTCAACAGCAGAAAGATCAACGGAGAAGAGGAAAGGGAGCAGTGGAAGGAGGAAGGAACAGGAAGGGGAATTACTAGAGGCTAAATTAGAACAAATTACATCCCATGCATCTATAATTATGTCAAAATAAATTCTATTGTTGTGAATAGTTTAAAAGAATTAATAAGGGGCTGGAGCGGTGGCTCAGCAGTTTCGGCATTTGCCTGGCAAGCACGAGGACCCAGGTTCAAACCCCAGCACCACGTACACAACTGAGTGTTGTTCAAGGCCATGTGAAAAACTGAATAAAGTTGTTTCTCTCTTTCTGTCTCTCTCACTATCCCTCTCTCTTTAAAAAAAAATTGCTTCTCTCTTTCTCTCTCATTGTCCCCTCTTTCTAAAAAAAGAAAAAAGAATCAATAAAAAATAAAATAAATAGAAGAGGTCTAGGGGAGACAGGCACTGGACACAGATGCTAGACTGTGCAGGGCCCAAGAGGAACTGAGCTCAGATGGCGAGGAACAGAGGGTTTGGGGTGAGAAGTAGCAGGTGAGAGGATGGAGGTGTCTGTTGGGACCAAGGAGCTGTGGAGAGCAACCCTGCTGCTGCCTTGTCTCTTCTTCGAGTGATAAACCGGGCTTGTTAACTCTCCTAGCTCTCGGGTGAAGCCTTTCCCTTATTATTTTATGAGGGATTTCTGTTTACGTAGAAAGCAAGCCGTTCAGCCGCACTAACACAATGCTCCCGGGTACTTAGTTGGAGCAGGTTGTGGAGTGCCCTCCCATGCCTGGGACCGTATCAGGCATCAGTCCAAAAGGAGCCTGCTTTCTTGAATGCACGGTGACTGTGTACGCTTGGCAGCTGAACAACAGTGCCTCAAATCAGAGTCAGCAATTTTCTTGATTTGCTCAAAATGGGGAGTAACTCAGGGTTATGCACATGCTGTAATTTGCTCACTTTCATCTTTCTTTATTAAGATGCAGAAATTACATGAATCAACTACAAAAATAAGTGTGTAAGTGTGTGGCCGGGCCTAACGCAGCAGGAGGCTGAGGAGTGCAGTCTGGGTTCTGCTGGTACCTGGGTCTGGGGAGTACTGAGTCGGGCGGGGAACAGATGTCATGAAAATGACATCTCCCTTCACAGACGCTGGGTGAGTGGACGAGGCATGTCTTTAGAATGCCTGACTTCCACTCAGAACCTGGAGAGGAAGACACAGCAGAGAGCCCAGGCCAGTGGCAGGGGGACGGCAGGGTAAACTGAGGCAAGGTAGGCAGGCGGGCTCTCCCATCTCTTGAACCCCCTGTGTCCTCATCCTGGGCTGTCACAGACTGGACTTGACTAGGGCTCCCAGCACTGCAACTGACCCTGCCCAGGCCCCAAGGTCCCAGTTTCATACCCCAACCCAGGAGATGACCAGGTCATTAGTCCCAGAAAGACTCAAGGGGCTTCTTTCCACGACCCCAACCCTGGGTCAGAAGTCCCTTTCCTTCAGTGAGCTATAACCAAGGAGTGGGTGGCTGTGTCTGTGTGTGGTGAACGTGTGTGTGTATGTGCTTGTATGTTCACACATGTGACTAATTATCTAGTGTGAATGTGTACAATGTGAGATGTATGTGCTGTATGTGGGGTATGTTGTGTGTGTGTGTGTGTGTGTGTGTGTCTGTGCACAGGTGTGTATTTGGGGAAGCACATGGTATGAAGCCTGGCTGCCTTGAGGAAAGAAGGCTTGGGAGAGACTGGGTGCTCAGCACCCTCACAGCAGCATCCTGTTAGAAATACCTACCGAGGTGGGACTGGAGCGGTGGCTCAGCGGTTACAGCACTTCCCTGGCATGCAGGAGGACACAGGTCTGAACCCCAGCACCATATACACAATGTGGTTGTGTATGTGGTTGGAGCGGTGAAAGCCACAGGAAAAACTAAATAAAATTGATTCTCTCTTTCTCTCGCTCTCACTGTCCCTTTCTCTCGCAAAAAAAACAAAAAAAAAAAAACACAGAGGTACTGCAATAAATGAAACACATGTTCAGAAGTAGGTGGGCAAGGCACGATCGTACATCCGCAGAAGGGTGGGCTCCCAAAGGGAATTCAGGAGCAAGCACACCTGAGCCAGCAGACCCCTGATATTTATCCCTAGACAGGAAGTGCGTGGGAGTATGATCTACGTGATTGGCTAAATTTTAAATTGGGATGGGGGCTACAGTTATAATTGGATATCTGATATGTACCCTGATTTAAAAAGGCTTCATCATACATGTGAAATGTAAGTTACAGTAAACTTGCCTGTTTTGCATTACAGGTCTAACTTTGATAGAAAAGAAAACATAAATATAAATAGAATACCCAGCAGCTCAGAGAGATGGTCTCCTGGCAGGTCTTTGGGAAAGCCAAGTGTGTACACAGGGTGTGTGATCTGTGTTTGACCCAATACAAAATGCCACTGCCAACTAAATTTTAACTTCCAAGTTGCCCTAAAAATAAAACTCTCCATGTAGATTTCAAAGTTGCTAATATTAATGAAATGAAGCTATATGATTTACATTTTTTTTAATTTAGACATGTCACAATATATAGTCATCAAAGAAAAAAATTTAGTAAACAAAACATGTTAAAAACTGGGATAAAACTGTATAGAATGTTTTGTGATTTTTTTCATAATTAACCCTGAGACTGAGCCTGGGATTAAGGATGCTGCTGCCCGCACCACTTTGGGAAAGATGGAAAACTGCTCAAAACTTCACCTTCGTGCACATCTGGAAAGGATGACATAGACAGGTCCTGCAAGCTGGGATGGTGTGGGAAGAGGACAGAGCACATGGTTGGAGTCTGATCAGGTCCCCATAACAGCACCCACACACCGGCAAGTTAAGCATCAATGGTGCCTTTTGTCTGCAGGGTCCTGGAACCGGGACTTCCAAGCTCAAGGTGCCAACTTCCCTATAAGGACTTGGTCATATCGGATTACAGCCCAGCTCAGTGACCTCTCCTCTTTTAAGACCCCATCTCCAACGCAGTCATATCCTGAGGTCCTGGGAGTTAGGGCTTCCACATGTGAAATTGGGGAGGATTCTACTCAGCCGTGACACACCTTGCTCACTGCATGGTTCCAGGAACATGATATAACGATGGCCACAACTAATGCTTTCACCCTCACCACCTTCCTGTTCAGGAAGGCTGTGCAGGGCTCTGCACACCACCCTCACTAGCGGTGACCCCAAAGCCTTGGTACTGCCTACAGCATTTACAACAAGCAGCCCTTGTCAAAGGCCCTGGTCTTTGCAAGGTCAGCACTAGCATGAGACCAAAAATCCCTGATGTAGTATGGAGTTGACAGACAAAATACAGGCTACCAGGTTAGGTTTGAGTTTCAATAAATAACATAGTTGTTGATATCTTTGTGCAATATCTGAGTCATGCTCTTTCTAAAATGAGTCTCTTGTTATTCTGAAATTTCTTTTTGCTTGGTGTATTAGTCCATTTTTATTACTATAACAAAATACCTGAGGCTGGATAACCTTTAAAAAAGTTTTATTTTGGTCGTGATCCTAGATGTCCAAGGTCAAGAGGCCACATCTAGTGATGGCTCTCTTGCTGGATTGCCCCAAGGTGGTACAGGTGATCATGTGGCAAGAGACAAAAAACAAGTTTGGGTATGTGTATCTTCTGTTCTGTCTCTTGTAGGGATACCTGCCTTTGAACTTAGGGGCCATTCCAATCTCATCTCAAGGTCATTCACTTGATTGTAAAGTCTAGTTCAGAGGCTCTGGGGTCAGAACATGGGCATGTGCTTTGGACGCCACCACCTAACCCATACTGTTGTATCTAATTGTTTCTGGAGGATTTAAGGGAGGATCCTCCCTGCCTCTTCCAGCTTCTGGTGACTCCATGTATTCCTCAGCTTGCGACCACACCATTCCAATCTGTGCCTCTGTCTTTACGTAGCCCTCTGTTCTGTGTCTAGTCTCTCTACCTTTTCTTAAAATGCCACCAGAATTCAAGCTTGGGGTCTCCACCCTGATGACTTTATGCAATTCTGATCATTTCCCAAAAGGCCCCCTCTAAACACCATAGTGGGATTAAGCTCTCACCTCCTTAGCACCTCACAACAGGGTTAAATTTCAACATATGAGGCCCCAAGAGATACTCAGTTCAGATCCAAACCAGGACACTGGGTCCTTGAACTGTTGCTTGTTAAGTCCAGTGACTCCACTTCAAGGTCATGATTGGCTGCTCATCACCCCGTTTTGCTAATTCATAATTATTTTAGTTGCTGTTTTCTGGAGTATACTTCAAAAACTCCAAGTAGAGAGTTTCCAAAGTGCCTGAGGTAGGGGCAGGAATGCACCTTATGCCCAGGGATAAGTGTCACCACTGAAGCTGTTCAGTGAGCTGACAAGGGACCTACAAGAACAAAAGCCACCAAATTTGCTCAATCTGGCCACATGCCAGGCACCTGCTGAGCAATCAGGATAGTCCCCTGTATAGCTCTAGTGCCCTGGTAGAGATGAATTACTGTCCCCAAGCCCCAGGGTGGGGATCTGAGACATGGAGAGGGGTAGAGACTACAGAGAACCCACCACAGGTGAGTGGCAGAATGGGGCCTCGACTACGTCACCTGAGTTCACACACCCCAACTCACCTCCAGACATGTGACCAGCAATCCTGTCCCTGAGTCTCAAATGAACTCTCTTCCCAAGAGATTCTGGGAGAGGAGTGGGGGTGGCTTTCACACCTGAACAGATCCAGGAAACAGGAAGCTCTGTCTCCAGCTGGGGGAGTCACAGCACACATCAGCCTGCTGAACCCAAGAAAGAGGCATTGTTCTGTCTACAGTGCCCGTGCATGACACACACACAGCCTTGGCTCCCCTCAGCCCTGACCAGAATAGTGTGCAACCATAGGATAGAATCCCACCATGGTATCCCAACATTTCAGAATGTTCCGGCACCTTCCAGTGTTTGGGAGGATGCAGTGAGGTTTCCAACGTCTCTGGCACTGGCTTTGATTAATTCAGAAAGGCATGGCAGAGAGTAACCTTAGCACAAAGTTGGTCATTATTCAAAAGCTCTTAGAGATGACCAGCATGGGGTCTGGTTGTCCACAGACCACAATGGTCAAATGTGACCACTACTATCCTGCTCACTCTGGACACAGAAAAGACAGAGATGTGGGGAGACTTATACCCTGCCAGTCTGCATGGTACTGAGACATCCTGAGTCCTAGGAAAATACCCCCACTCCAATAGGCCCCAAGTAAGCCCCTCATTCCGGTGGACGCTGTGTCCCCCACATTGTGTGGATGCTGATAGCCCCTCAGCCCAGCAGACACTAAGTGTGCTCTCAGGAGCACAGGTTCCCTTCTTTGTTCTGCTTTGACTGACAGAGGCTTGAGAACATATGTCCTGGAGGAGGGGTGGGCAGCCTCAGAAGGCACCTTGGCCCTGCTTCTGATGCTAGGGCCCCATCGTTCTCCCTGGGCCTCGCTGTCCCCATCTAAACACCTTGGCGCTTGTCTTCCAAGCCTCTGCCTACCCAGCCCCTCCCTGTGACCCACTGCAACCCTTTGCTGACCCCTGGGATCCTGCCCCATCAGGATCCAGGGGCCAGCATACAGGTGAGAGGAGCCCCAGGACACGTCATCAGGTGGGAAGGAGGCAGAGGAAGGGCGTGGGGGATGGAGATGTGGACAGGGGTTCAGAAGGCCAAACAAGAGTCCCAACACATGTATTTACCTTGTGTGTGCAGCCTGCAGCTGCAGAAGAGTACTGAAGAGCAGGTATTTTATGGCTCTCCCACCCAGCAGGTACTTGCACTGAATCGCTGCTTGCAGGTTTGTATTTCTCCACTGTGAAACGCCTTGCTTTGGCATCTTTAAGACCCATTTTTCTCCATGATTACCACCTGTGAGCTGGCACAGAGCAGCCGTACGTTTTTCCCTCTCAGGGAAGTATCAGCAGTGAGAACACAGACTCAAACCTCTGCCTTTTTAATGAGCTGAGCAGCCGGCTATTAATTTATAGCAGCTTTTTAAGCAGCTAGTGGAATATATTATGTTTAATTTTTTTAAAGAAACAAAAACAGCAGAATTGCTCTGCACATAAAATCCAATCACAAGCAAGCCGTCTGGGAGGGGGGAATTAATTAGCACTACTTATTACGGTTTTACTGTTATTGATTCATTCTGCTGTATCAATAATCTTAATTCACCCACAAAACCAATCCAGTTTAACACCCTGTAAGAGGGAGTCGGGAAACCCAGTTGCCTGTTAAAATATTACTTTCCAGAGCTTTCTAATTTGGGCTCAGCACAGTGTCTGAATTGCTGGCCCCTGGAGCTCCTAGTTGGTATTGTTAGACACCCTGGCAAACCTCGACTCCTCTTCGCCACTCCATCTACGTTGGTCCCTCTTATCTTATGCCACATCACTGGAGCAGACCCCCAACACTGGGTGGTGTCTCTGAAATTCAAGTGTTGAAGTTCAACCCCCAGAATGTAGCTGGGTAAAATAGGGTCGTGATGCAGTGTGAATGGTGACCTTATCAGAAGAGGTGATTAGGACACAGACACACACAGAGGGACAGCATTTGAAGACACAGGGAGAAGGCAGCCACCTACAAGCCAAGCCGAGAGGTTTCGGTGAACCAACCCTTGGCAATGGACTTCAGCATCCGCAACTCTGAGACAATCACCTTCTGCTGTCTAAGCCACCTGGTCTGTGCTGCTGGCTGCTGCCCCTGAGCTGACAGATACCCCTTCCATCCTCTTGCTTCCAATCTCTTCCTAATCCAGCCACTCTTTCCACAGCATCACCTGCCTCTGTGGAGCCCCAGGTTTCTCTGGCTGGTTCTCAAAGCCCCTTTATCCACAGGATCCCAGTGCCGCCTCGTCATCCGCCAGGCCTTTCACTCATGCTGTCCACCCCTAAACCGGAGGCAGGAGACCAGCCCCCTTCTGCATCTCCACCCAGCCCTGTAGAGGTTCCTAGCCATCCAGCAGAAGGCTGCTTTTGGAAATGAGGAGGAAAGAGCCTCCTTCCAGAATCTGCAGCCCTGAGCTCCTGTCAGTCTCTGCAAGAGCTTCAACATCCCTGTGAAGTATTTTGTAGACCACAGAACACTACAGGAGGAAGTCTGCAGGCTCTGAGTGGAAGGAGGTGCTGGGCAGGACCTTGACCCCACTCTCCCTACTTCCCACCCTGCCCCTTCCTCATCTTCTGCATGGCCAGACCTAGATGGTGTCCTTCTTCCCTGCGATCATCATGCATCTCTGAGCCTCAGTTTAAAAGCTGTTCCTGCAGCCCATACTTACCTGTCTGGAGCGTCATTCTAGGTCAATATGACTTGGCTCAGCACCCTGTTTTGTAAGGTCTTCTTTTGTGTGGGTGGGTTTTGTTTTTCTGGCCTGAAAGCCCGGATACTTCTCTCACCCCTCATGCTGTCTGCAGTGGGCCACCACCTAGGCCAACATCCTAGGCAATGTCTGCCCTCAAGGGCATAACTCTGTGGTCCTCCCCTGGCTTAGCTGCCAAAATTCTGGGTGGCTGCTAAGATGTGTTCCTTTTGAAGGAAGGGGCTTTGCCTCCTAAAGCCAGAGCAGCCCAATCAAGCCCTTGGGACACCCATAAGATAATCGTGGCTGTCATTCCCCATGTGCACATTTTGTTTCTTTTCAAAAGCGCTTTCAAATATAAGACATTTTGATCCTCTGAAAAAAAGCCAGGTGCATCAGGAGGTATTATCTTCATTGTTTTAAAGTAAGGAACCAAGATCCCGAAGGCTAAGCAACTTAGTTCACGATAGACTGAAGATTAACATCTGAGTACCCCATTCTCCTGTTGAACAGACCTACAGTAAAGTAAGTGGCTGACATTTATCACCTGTCAGAAGGAGCCAGGCTACCGTGGCTTCAGGGCAGCAGGAAGACCAGTGTGGCTAAACATTCTGGATGGACTCAGCCCAGACCCAAGCAGTCTGCAGGGAGCTCGAGAAGCCCAGCATCCCTCAGTCCTCAGCGCCATGCCTGCTGAACAGCCGGGTCCCTGAAGTCTGCTGCGTCCAAGACCATTAGTCACAGATACTCCAGGTATTTCTTCTCAGCCTCCAGAAGGACAACTGAGTTCTTTTTATCCATGCTTGTGCATTCAAGGGTTATTCAACGGGGCTTGGGCCTAGAAGGGGCAGGGAGAGAGGGAAGAAGGTTGAATGCAGGGGCCTGTCCTGGGTAAGGGAGGTAGGAAGGAGGCCACCCATCACCCGGAGGCCTCACTTTCTCTGATCTAGAGATGTTTATTCCACTCTGGTCGCCGTCTTTAGGAAACGGACCTAAGGGATCGTAATGGGTGCTAGATGAGAGCAGGGCCCAGGCCGGCTCTGTGCAGGGAAGGTCTTCACTCTTTCTCATGTGATTCAGCATCTTGGGCTTCCAGCCCGTGCTGAGCATGAACAGGTGACAGAGCTGGTGCCCCTGTGGAAGGGCTTTGGTCTTCATCATTTGCAACACGAGCACCCTGACTGCCCGTGGATGGAGATGGCTACTCTGCCAGGCTGATTCCAACGTCCTTTTGGAGCCTGAGATCCTTGATTCCAAGGCTTGCTGGGTCCCTTCTCCCCTCTCTGTGACAGGGACACACAGCAGCACCTGACTATTTCTGAGCAAGATTTTGCATAGAAATTCTCCTTTTCAAGTCCAAGGCCCTACTCCCTGATCCACCTCTGTGGAGAACGCTTGCTGAGCTACGGGACTGTGGGCTGCTTGAGCTGACCCCTGGCAGCAGCAAGGAACCTATGGCCACAGGAAATGGGACTTGAAGACTACAGAAGTACAGAAACATTACCAGTGTCTGAGGGAAGCCCTAGACCCTCAGACCAGGCAGAGTACAGGGACAGACGAGCCAGCTGGGCCAAAGGTGGGTGGGTGTGCTCACCGAAGGAAGAAAGGCCAGGGATGTGCTCAGGACAGATAGCCAGGAGAGCACAGGGCCCAGAAACGCTTGGTCAGCAAACACCCAGTGCAGCACAGAGGGTGTCCTTGCGAGGATGTGCTGGGACTCTGTTACCCCAGCCCTGGGGAACAGCTGGGGGCGTCTGCTCTCTGAGTCCCCTTAGTGACATACCTTCCAGTACCTACTTCCCTCCAAGGGTTGGGGAGAGACATCGACCCTCTGTCCTCCCATACTGATTAAGGGGACAGGGGTGGATTGCGATGTCACGATGGGCGTGGGTCTGGCCAGCCCTGGAACCCTGCACTAGGTTTCATAGGTCAGCAGCACCTGCCACCTGGTTCACAGGTGAAGCGCCCCTAACTGGTCAGACAGAAGAGTTGCCCCTGCTGTTGCACTGGGCTGCTCTGGTGGCTGAGCTAAAAACCAGACTCTGAGAGGTGGCCTACACACAAGGGCCAGGAAGGAGATGGTGACTGTGGCTAAGCTTCCTTCAAGCCACCACCAAGTTCCCAAGACAAGTCTACTTTTCTGGCAGAGAAATTACACTTTCCTTTCAAGCTGGAATGCCCCAGAGGCTTTGGGGCTGCTGTGAGTCACCCCACAAAACGTGTCATCGTCTCTCAGCCGATGGCCAGAGCAGCATGGATTGCTGGGCCATCCTAATCGCCACACCGCTGGCCTCGTAGCTTCTCAGGAGATGAGACTGCGAACAGCACCTGCAATCCCAACTCACAGAAAAACACCTGAATCCCAGGGGCAGCTTTACTCCAAACACCTCCTCATCATTTCTCTGTTTTACTTCCTAAATTTACATTTTAAAAAAGAAAAACAGAGAAAGCAAATACAACCGAAATGAATTTTACTGTTACCAGCAAGCACTATGTAAATATTTTCATGAAACTGTAAACAAACCTGTCATACAGGCTTCTCTTTAAAAAGCAAAATTAGATCAAAAGTCGTGCCTCTGGAACTGTACTGTTTTATTTGAGCAATGGCTCATTACTCACATAGGTCTGCAGTCAAGTGTGAACTGCCCTTGTTGGATGGGAGGGTGAAGGTATCCAAAGGCAAGATCCTCACGTCAGGGAGAGTTCAGGGATGAGCTTTCTTTGAAATGTAGCTTAACTTGGGACTCATATGGATTTGTTCTTGGAAATATTAGAAGAAATAAATGGAATTAATATGGCTCCATCAAGTTGAGAAGTCATAGGCTTCATCTGCGAGGCACATTCACCACCCAAAACTCCGAGTTATTTGTTCTAAGTTATGAATCCAGAATCATCTTGACATTGTTTTAATTAGATGATCAAAGTTGCATCACTCCCCTCCATTTTTGTCACTAATGTCACATGGCTCACATTTCCAAAGGAGAGCCCAACTCCTACAGAAAACTTTCAGGACATCTTCAGATGGCTGTCATCTCAGCAGCCAGCTCAGCAACCATGCCAGCTCAGCAACCCCTCCACACCTGGCCTTCACATCAGCAGGGACTTTACCTCTGGCTCCAGTGCTCTTCCTGCATGGTAGGGGCTTCAGCTTGGTCTTTCCCTAGCAAAATCTCTGTCCCCGCTTTCCTGTGGTCCTTCTCTTTCCGTTGACCTAGGGAAGGGCTACACCAGTGAGTAGAGTTTATGGGTGAGAAAAGCCATTGCAGTAGGCAGGAGTCATCCAAGGAAAATGTGTGTGGTCAGCAGGGCTTTTACCAAGAAACCGTCTCATCCTAAAACTATCAGGCTGGAGACAGATACGAGTAGGAGCAAGGGATTCCAAACCTGTGTGTGAAGCAACATCATCTGTCTTTTTTTTTTTTTTAACAGAGAGGGGGAGAGAAAACCAACTTAATGTTTTCATCTGGTTTTTGCTTTTCCAATACTTGGTTGTATATGTGGTGCTGGGGTTAGAACCCAGGTCCTCGCACATCCCAGGCCAGTGCTCTAACTTCTGAGCCACCCATCATCTGACTTACTCCACCTTCAGCTTGTCAGCAGAGATTCAACTAAGCACCTGCTATGTAATTAGTGGCTCCTTTAGATGCTGGAGAAGTTGAAGTCATGCTAATTGGGCCCAAAAGGTAACAGTCCAAGGCAAGGAGAGATAGCTAAGTGAATAAGCACTTTAATACATTTTACCAAATGTCAGTCTCTCTCTAAAACCTGGTTTACATTTACCAGAACTTGAACATCTTTAAATGAGAGCATATTCAACTTCAAAAAAAAATCTTTAAAAAAACAAAATCTCACAAATAGCTATATTATAGCAATATGCAGTTAAAATCAGTTTCAATTACACAGTTAATCACTCAGTTAATGGCAATTTAAACATATATACATTTGTGTATGCATAAAGCTGGACATCTTGTTCTTGTCCCTAAAAGTCAATATATATTATTTTCATGCAATGAAAAGGCTGTTCCTTCCAAAATGAAGTTCTCAGTGGTGGTTTAGGAATTTATTCAAGGAAAGCACAGTGACGAATGATATAAATTATTTTCAGTTTCCTTTTAGATTTAAATAATAATTGTCAATATCCCCAGGCAGTAGGGAAATGTAGGGATAGAAAGCAAGCAAGCAGTCCCAAATTTCGTTTTCTTTCAAAAAAGTCATCTACAAGAAAGTATTGCACAAAATACCTTACAGTAATTTGAGCAATATTCCATTTCGAGAAAAAGATGATGCTTTAGGAAATGATTTCTATGTGTCTAGAGGACTAAGGTAAAAGATGATCAGATTTATAGGCAATTAAACCCTTAACAGATTTGAAGATATGGCAAATGGATACATATAATTTCTAAAGAGGAGACAGGTGCTAAGGTAAAAATACTTATTTCCTAAGGCTTCCGCCTCTGCAGCTCATCAGAATGGAATTTAAGAATAAAATTAGAAACTGAAAAGTAGACTGCAGAGGAACCCAGAGGCAACCTTTGTTGACCTCATTATGTGTTGCTGATGTTGGGTGCCAGCCACGCTCCCATGGGCGATGGGAAGATGGCGGTTCCCTGAGCAGCACAGCCCCTCTGCACACACCCGTGCTTCCCTCCTGCAGGCAGGTGTTGTGGTGAAGATGTGTGGATGAGGTGCAAGGCACCAGGCAATAAACCATGAACAACCACAGTGAGGATTCAAGCAAGCCACTCAACAAATCCCAGGTCAAGCTCTCTCTCTCTCTGTCTCTGTGTCTGTCTGTCTATCTCTGTCCCTCTCTCTCTCTCTATTTCTCTCTCTCAGCCTCTGTCTGTGCCTATCTCTCTCTGCCTCTTCTCTTTCTTTCCTTGTCTCTTTCTCCTTTCCCCTCTCCTTCCACCTGACCTCTCCCCTGTCTCCGGCCCTTCCAGGTCATCATATAAACATTAACTTACTCATTTGAAAGAACGAAAGTATCCATAGTGATCCAAGGTAAACAAGGGATCCCACCATGTGTGTTTTGTCCATCTAGTTTATCAATTAGAAAAAAAAAACACTTTAGATACCAAAGTCCGCATTTCAGGAGGCAGGGCCAGCATCAGTCAATCAAATGCACTTTTGCTTCAATGAACACTGCTCCCAAGCAGGTAAGAGTGACATGAGTACCTTCACTTTAGGGTCTACAGCTTCTTCCCAGCCTCCTTCCCTCTCTTCCCTTTCTCCTCCCTTCCTTCCCTCTAATTTTTAAACTAGTAACTTGGCAAATGGCCTTTTACTGATACCGTGGACACATGGGTTAAACTTCATATGATCTGCGTTGGGACCTGCAGATGAGCAATTGGGGTTGCTTTTCTCTGTTGCTGGTGCAGGAGCCCCCTCCCTCCCTTACACCCCAATATCTTCTTGAGGTTTTCTGGTCCTTGTAGAGCAGTACCCCACTGTCAGATCGAGCCACCCCCTGGACTGTGGAGGCCAGGCCCACACCTACTGCAGGTGCCTCCACTCTGCTTAAACTGCCTCTGGAACATGGAGGCTCCTGTGTAGTGTCGCTGTTTCCTGGGGCAGTTGGCACAGTGCTTGTCCCTTGCTGGTCACTGTGATGGAGTCATTTCTCTTCATTCTTCTTCAACACTCCCCCAGCTGTGTTTCTTGTTAGCCATTTAAGGTCCATGTGAACTTAGAGTGAAGATCACAACCACTGGCTTGTGATCTGTGTCCCCCAAAAGGGAGTTGTTCTGGACAGGGAGAGGCTGTGCTACTAATAGCATCTGTAGTTGCTCCTGTGAGTCCAGAGCAAAGAATGCTCCTAGGGGAGTCAGAGACCTAGACCGTAGGTCCATCCTCCTCCAAGAAACATGGAAGTTAACCGTGCTGGGACTATTTCCTCACCTGAAACAAGTGCTTTAGAGTCCCTGCCATGCATACGACAGTTATTAGCCCTGTAGATGGGTGGGATTGTGAGGAAGAAGGGGTAGGACACCCCCTGTCTGCAAGATGCAGAGCATCGAGAAGTGTGGTCAGTAACCCCATGAGAGATGGGCAGTGCCTCTAGAAGTGTCTTATGAGCACTCAGGCAAACAGATAAACAAAGTACTGGCCTGGCCTGGAAGGGCAGGGATGTTAACTGTCTTCTTTTCTCTCCAGCACAGAGGTGGATGTTGAGGAGGGACATGAGTCACAGCAGGTTAATGTGGGGTCTGCAGGAGGGCACGCTGCAGTTGATGTCTAGTAGAGTCTGTAGGGGGACAAGGAGGGACACCCCCGAGCAGGGTGCTGAGGTCTTCCACAGAGACCTGAGCACTGATCCCAGAGCAGGTAGAGCCTGGCACGCACCTCATGTCACATTGAGAGTTGATGTACCCAAGCTTTGGGAGAAGGGACATTTGGAGAGCCCCGAGTTACAGCAGGTTTCTTTAGAACAGGATTCAGAGGTTGGAGGGAGGGTTTTCCAAAGTCCAGACTGCGTTGTTCCACAGGCACACTCAGATTTATGAGGGTTGGTTTTTCTCGAGGGAGGAGCCACAGACTTCATTTGGCTATGACTGGAAGGACCCTTCATCTGCCCTGACCAGAGCGATCTTTTTTTTAAAAAAAAGAGAGGAGGAAAGTGAGAGAGAGAGAGACAGAGAATCAATTTTTATTGAGTTTTTCACAGGGCTTTCGTTGCTCTGACACTTAGCTGTGTACATGGGTGCTGGAACTGAAACCCGTGTATTTGTGCCTGCCGGGCAAGTGGTGTAACTGCTGAGCCACCACTCCAGCCCCTAGAGCAATCTTGACGGTCACTGGAGTTCGTGACATTATGCACTCCTTTGCTTTCTAAAACTCTCCGATTCTATATATCCATTCTGAATTCTAAAGAGAACGCAATTAAGAGTTCGTACCTGGGGCTGGAGCGGTGGCTCAAAGGTTATGACGCTTGCCTGGCATGCGTGAGGATGAGGGAGGAGGGACGGAATGGGAAGAACTTTGGAATGAAATTGAGCAAATTATCCTGAGTATATCTGAGTATACCACAGTGAATTTCACCTTTACGTATATCTACAATGCACTAGTTAAACAAAACTATAAGCAAATAGAAGACCAATAAAGTGAGGATGTGGGTTCAAACCCCAGCACCACATACACAAGTAAGTATGGAGCAATGAAAGCCAAATGAAAATCTAAGTGAAATTGATTTTTTTCTCTTTCATTGTCCCTCTGTCTTAAAAAAAAAGAATTCATACTTATTTGTATTCCGTTGTCCCTATGATTCTTATCTTGCTTCCTGACAGGAGTATTTATATTTATATATCTCCATTTCTGGTTTTCCTATTGCTTTGAAGTCAATCGTAGTCACATTTTATGTTCATAAAGATAAATTTAGTTAGACTTTAGAATTTATAAGAATGGAGTTTTCTGGAAGCAAATTCTTTGTATTAGTGTGTTATAGTCATACATAATTTGGGGGTTCATTTTGACTTACTTGCACATGCGTGGAATACAGTTTTCCCACTTCAGTCCCCAGTACTCTTCCATCCTTTTCCCCTCCAGGTTCCCTTTCATCCACTTTACTGGTATCCCTTCTATTTATTTATAGTTTTGTTTAACTAGGGCTTTATAGGTATACATACAGGTGGAATTCACTGTGGTATACTCAGATGTAATGAGGATAATTTGCTCAATTTCTTTCCAAAGTTCTTCCCAGTCTGTCTCTCCTCCCTCATCCTCAGTCTGCTTCCCCTACTCCAACTGATCTCTCTTCTATTGTTATGGGATCCCCTCCCATTTTCCCCCTTATTTTGGTCTAGCTAAAAGCAAATTTTAAGAAAAAATATGAAATTAATCTAATTTAATAATTTAACAATTAAAATGGCTGCTAAATACATATAGTGGTTATATGCAAAATATTTACAGTAGTTGCAAACAGAATATACAAAAGTGAATTGCATAGGCTTTCAGCTTTCAGTTTAGAATACAAATGGCTCTATCTAATAGAGCTTCAGCAATTTTTTAACTGATGATTACTGATAACTGTGGTTGAATCAGCCTTCTGCCATTAGGAAGCAATATCACTAAGCCACATGACAATCAATTTTTACCAACGGTGAATGCTCCACCCTTTCCTCCCCTACAGTATCTCTCCACCAACTGCTGAAGCCTTGTCCATTATTTTCAAATATCTGCACTTTCTCATGAGCACAGCTATTAAGGGAAAGCAATTAGGATTTCATGCACCTGGTCTTCAGAGAAGCAACTTGGGAAAATGAACTAGAATTGCCAAAAATGTAAAAGGGAACTGTTTCCTAGCACTTCCATTTGAAGCAGACATGTTTCTAGAGTGATAATGCTTGCATTTTGGGTCAAAAACTGGAATCTCTCAAGAGGGCAAGAGGGCACTAGCCAAAATCACACAGCACAATAGACAGGACCGAGGCCCACTCTTGACCACTGTGTCTGTGGAATAAGAATGGAAGCTTTGCATGTGGGAAAGCAAACATACAAAGAAGTAGCATATGTTTTCAGCGAGAGGGCTGCTTCGTTCTTGGTGGGTTTGGCTTTTACCGGACGAACCTCAACCTAGTGGAGAAACAGCTTTCATGCAATACTGACCCTCTCAGTTGGCATTTGTGGGCCACCCTACACGGGGAGATCTGAGACCACAAGCTCGCTCTCTTGCAGAGTCCTGCAGAGGAGAACCCTGTGGGGTGGTCCTGAGAGCCTGGGATTTCACGATTTTCCAGGTTGGCCTTGGTAGGAGGAAACCTCCTGTCTTTCCCTTTGTCTTTGATACTAAAACAACTTGCTTAAAACACTGGATTTTACCCTTCTTCAACACAGTAGGATGCCTTGTCTAAACAGGCTCTGATGTGAAAATCCAACATTTACAAAAAAGGAGAAGCCGGCTGCTCCTATAATTAGAAGGCGGGAGCGCCTCTGAGAAGCCTGGATCTCTTGCGAAGGAAGCACAACTGGCGTGCGTTGCTTTTCTAACGTCTTCCATACTTTTGTCCCGTCGAGATTTCCCACATCAAAATGAAAAGAACTGTCAAATCGACAAAGAATCCTATGAAATGCCTTAAAACTCCTAAAATCATTTGGAGTCCACTCAAGGCAAGTACCTGCACTCGACTGATTCTCCTGGTGTCTGCCACGGCCACTAACCTCTCACCAGACCCCTCGGGAGTCCCCATGCTCTGCTGCCAGTTTAGCTAAGTACACTTGCCATGTCCCCTTCGGGAATTTGTGTGTTAAGACAGACAGGAAGGGGAGTTCTCCTGTCCCTGGGACCCAGGCCCCCCCGTCATGAACTTGGTGAGAATCCCAGGACATGTTCTGACTTCATAATGTGTTTTAACATTTCAGGAGCACTGGTATGTTATCAGGAACTGTTTAAATAGTAAAAATAAACAAATGAATAAAACCTGCACAATTTAGCAGCCAGAACCCATCTCCACATTGCGACATCATTTATTCCTCTCTCTTCCTTCCCTTTCTACAGAGAGCATTGAAGCCCTTGAAGGGGGCAAGTGGAAGATTCTCATTTCCCTTTGGAGGCTTCATCTTCCTTTCTGACTTTGGATAGTGCATGCAGCTCCAGTGCTTCTATGTCTTAAGGCCCCCCACGAATACAGGGGGCCAAGAATTTTGTCACTGGAAATGCTGCCCAGAGTTCCACCCAATGCTTAGCAGACACACATGTGCTGGGCATTGAGTTTAAGTGTGAACAAGACAACTAAGCATTAGTTCTTGCAAAATTAAATTTTAGTGGGAAAAAACAAGCAATAAAGAGACACTGTGTTAAGAGGTAAACGTGGCTTTGTACACAGTGACATATATGTTGACCAAGCACAGGGCAAGGTTTGGATGTGAATTTAGATAGGTACTCAAGGGGCCTCTTTGAGGAGACCATGCCTGATCACAGCCTGAAGGGTGGGAGATGGAACTTTGGGGATTTCCGTAACAAGACTCTCTGGGCAGCTCACCTCTCCACTCCATGTCTGTGGGTGTCTGGAAGTCAAGTTCACTGCCATGTCTGGTGGTGATGTTGCTAAAGCTGAGACTTGAGCTGTGACCCTTGGTTGGATACCTCCAGGCAGCCCCTCTATGTGGCTCCAGCTTCCTCAATGTGGCAGTTTTTTCTCAGGGGTGAGCTGAGACAGAGAGAGCTCCAGATAGAGGTGATTGTAGACCTTCAGTAACCCAGCCAGGGTCCACCCTCACTGCAACTCATCCTGCTTGTGAAGTTCTGAAAAAGACCTGCCATGCTCAAGTACAGGGACTATCCACCCCACCTCTTGAGGCATGTGGGGAGGATCTGGAGAAGGTGGGGAAGGTTCATCCCACCTCTTGAGGTGTGTGGGGAGGATCTGGAGAAGGTGGGGAAGGTCTGCCTCACTTCTTGAGGTGTGTGGTGAGGGTCTGGAGGACAAAGTGGGTCTGGAAACACTGCTCTTCTCTTCTTGAAAAACACCATGTGCAAATTCTCACTGTGGCATGTAGACAAGGGACATTGGTGTCCTAGATGAGAGCACAGGAGTGAGGTGATAAGAAAGGATCTGCTTTAGAACACATTTTCAGGAAAGAACTGACAGGGTTTATCAGTGGAGAGAATAAATGAGGGATTTTGTATGACCGGAACCTCTAGTTATTGTCAGGAAGGATACGAAGGGGCAGATCCTGAGGTCTTCAGTACCCCAGTGGAGTGTTGAGCAGGCAGTGGTTACACGAATCTGGACTCAGGGAAGGACAAAGCTCCACGGACTTTATTCATGTAAATAAAAGCCTAGGAGCTGTCAGTAGTCAATACTGTATATAAAATTTAAATCCATGCAACCAGATGAAGTAATCTTAAGAACAAGGGTTGGGAAAGAAGAGGAGAGAGCCCAGGTCTGCTGTGAGCCCTGGTACTCCATATTTGGAGACAAAGAAGAGAAAATGAATCTGTCAAAGGAGACAGGAGTAAAAGTCAATGTGAGAGAAGGGAAGTCAAGAGGGTGGCGTCCTGGAAGCTGAGAGAAGCAGACGTTTCAGGAAGGAAATGCCAAAGCTGCTACATTTCCGGAATGATGGGGTCTTGCATAGGATAGTAGGGGGGAAATTCTCATCACAATTTATTCAGTAAAGACTGCAAGGAAATGAATTCTTTAAAAATTGTAGTAAATTCTATAGCATGAAAATCTGTGATATCAAAAGAAGTCATTTATGAGCTTTGGGGTTTTCAGTAAAATTAAAAGCTGATGATATGAGAGCAAGAAGGTAGAAGAGGAAGCAAATGGCTTGAGGTGAGGGAGGACAGGAGGCAGCATCTGCATACAGGGAGTGGCCTGTAGTGGAGCCCCGGGGTGGGGGGTTCACCCAGGTCTCAGAGCAGAGGACAAGGGGTGGGTGCAGATGCAGGCAGGAGGGAGGATGCTGATGTTCTCCTGATAAAACACAGAAGCTTGAGCAGCAGCTAAGGATGAGGAAGATGAGGGGACTTGAGAGCAGAGTGGAGCGATTATGAAACAGTCATTCCAAAAGACGGGAATTTGGGAATGGATGGGTGGGCAGCATAGGGCTGCTGGAGGCTCATGCTGTGAATTCTAGGTGGCAAAGTTGGCAGGCTTTGCTGCTTCTCTCCTGTCACTTTTCAAATGCTCAGGTGCAGGCCTGAAATGGGCTGTGAGCTGGAGCCAAGCAAGGCTGGGGTAGATCCAGGTGAGCAGGTGAACAGAGCAGCTCGGGAGCTGGGAATCAGAGCGAGTTCTAAACGGACATCGGTGGAGAGGTGGCGAGGGAGGCAGGATGGCAGGAATAGCAGATGAAAGACGTGCAGCAGAGGGCAAGGAATCTTTAGAGCCAAGGGTGTGAAAAAGAAAGAGATAGCATTTGGAGTGTGGGATGCCTAAACCTGAGGTTTCAAAGGTGGTTCAGGGGAATGATTGTGGGAACAGACCAGAAAAGTAGGGACAAAATTTCTAAAGGTAAAAATGTTAGAAAGGCCATTTATTATCTTCATGAATATTGAGGTCACCAAAAAACAAAAACAAAACCAAAAGCAAGTGGCTGGGTGCAGGGACTCACACTTGTAATCCCAGCAACTCAGGAGGCCAAGGCAGGAGGATTGCAAGTTCAAAGCCAGCCTCAGCAACTTAGTGAGTACCTAAGCAACTTAGAAGACTCTGTCTCAAAATAAAATATAAGAATGGGTTGGGTGCTCAGTGGTTAAGCTCAACCCCCATTACCAAAAAAATAAATAAATAAATAAATAACAATAAGGATAGGAAAGGAGGCAAAGGAGGCAGTGTTTCACATTCCACAGTCTTTCATCAATAGGAAGGAAAATACAGAAATTCTTAGAGGCTGCCGGAGGGCAATGTCTTCAAAGAGCTGGGAGCTTGGCTAGGGGTGGAAGGGCTTAGGGGTTTAAAGTCTGGGCATGGTTATATTCCAACACGACTTTGTTCACAAACACAGGAGAGAACACAGGTCATAAGGTCCCCATTCTCAGATGGCTGGTTGCAGCTATGTGGCTTCAAATATCGTCTGTCAACAGGCAGGGTCACAGTGTCACCATCACCTGAGAACTTGACAGCAACACAAATTCTGAGCCCACTCCAGATATTAAATCAAGGCCGTCATTGATTTAGGCCCCAGGTGACTTGAATTCACAATGAAGTTTGAGAATCACCAGTAGAGAAAGGAGGTGAAAAATCACTGAAAGTGTGGAGGGTTTTGGGGACCAGACTTTGGAATCAGCCTGGAGGCAGGACTGGGAATCTCTTCATCGACAAAAATGAAAACACAAATCCAAGATCCTCAACAGAGCACGGTTGCCACTTCCCCTTTATCAAACTCTCTCAAGAAAAGGGTGTGTTCGCCTTGATGGAAATCTCATGGCAGAGATGATGAAGAGGAAGGTTTGTCTGTGTATGGGCTGAGTTCAGGACAGCCCGTTCACCTGGAGGCCACATGGTTGGCTTCCTCTGCAGAAGTTGAACCCCAGGATCCTTCCTCCCTCATCTTGTAAATTAATCATATTAAATCTGTGTAGAAGATCAAAGGATTTGGGACCCTCATCTCTGAGAGTTGCTAATCTAGAATTTATAAAATACAGACAAGGAAAAGGATTGAATTCACATTTTTAAATATTTTCCATTATTTAATTAATGGGACAACATACTTGCTTGTTATAAAACTTTAAGTTCTGCCTTAGAGTCCTAACATTTGAAATGCAGGCTCAGTTTCTTAATCAGGTCCATGTGCCGTTCTGTATTTTTGACAAGAGCACACTCATCTTTTCTCAGAACAAGCATCTCACTCGTTTCGAGAAATCTCAGATGATAGCATTCCCTGAAATATGATTAGTCCCCCACTATTCTTAGGAGGGATAATTGACCTAGGAATTTGTTCTTAATTACTCATTTTTTAAAGAGAAAGGGACAGTGAGAGAGCGTGAGAGAGAAAGAACAAATCAAATTTTATTTAGTTTTTCACATGGCCTTCACTGCTCCAACACTTTGCTGTGTACATGGTGCTGGGGTTTGAACCCGCATCCTTGCACATGCCAGGCAGGCAATGCAAACACTGAGCCACTGCTCCAGCCCCAAGCTAGAAATTTATTAAGAGAGATGCCCTTTTAGTGTTATAATGTAGAAGGCATCTTTGAAACAAGAGGCAAGACAGGATATTGAAACACGCTGCTTCAAATGTGAGGAGTCTCATGGAGCACCCAAAGAGCGAAGCACTGTTGGGTGTACAGAGAACCCAATGTTCCCAAGCTGCTTTCCCTGTTGGGGAAGGAGATTGTCACCTGCTGGAGCAAGCAAGGCCTGGAATTGAAGGGATGGCAGTCAACAGAGTGACTGTGAAGAGTAGGGAAGAGGTTCTCAGCTTGTATTTTCAAAAAAAAGCTTTCATTTCTGTTATATACAAGGAAAGAAAAAAACATCGATAGCCCTGCCATGCTCCAACCAGGAACACAAAATCATTGTGAGTGCTCAGACCAGAGGGGTTTAATGTGAGGAGTTGGCTCCATAGCAAGGAAAGGGCTGGAATACCCAAAGAGGACAGCAAGGAAGGTTGGAGCCACAAGCATCCAGTTCAGAAGGAGGGAAGGGGATGGGGTGTGGAGCCCAGAACCCAGGGCCACCAGTAGAGACAGATCCAGAGCATAGTCCCGTAAGATCAAAGGGAGAAAAATATGCAGCCTCCCCAATCCCCGGGACCAGGAGAGACTACATCTCAGCTTCTGTGCCCTCTCAGAGCCCCAAGGACTCAGGGCCACCTAAGAAGCCAGCAGAGCCAGGCGCAGGGACAGGAGGACCTGAGGCTGCAGCCTCTGATCCAGCACAGCCTCCTACTACTTCTCCAGTCGTAGTTCCCAAGCTCCCTTTACCTGACATTCGTATAGTTTCTGAAACTCTGTGGACTCTAAGTGAATATGGATTACATTTACAAATGAAGCAGTGGGATTGGTGTTTGAAGAAGTGGGGAAACGCAGGAAGAGCTCTGTGCCTCGTTCTTCCTGCCACCATCTCTTTGCTTAGAAGAAAAGTGCAAGTTTTTTTCAGCCCGTGCTCCAGATACCTTATTTTATTCTTAACCTACTATGTCAGTGCTCTCAAAAGCATGTATTTTTAGGCATCTGGACAGAAAGAACTGTGGGTTCCTCTAGGAATAACTTGTTTGAAATCAAACAGAAGAAGCCAGGATGCTTCTGAACAATGCAAAGGCAGCGCCTGCCGACTCCAGTCCATCAGAGAGCCCTTTCCCTTTGATTTCCGTTTCCACAGTGGGAAACGCATCCTTTCCATGAGACCCGCCAGAGTCTCCTCTCTGATTAAAGAGCCTTCTTGCTTTCCACTGAATCCTTTCTCCCATGATTAGGCCAAATGCTTTTGTGAGAAATCCTGTAACTCTTGAACTGTTGAAGCCATCAGAATCCGATGTTTTTGTCTCTGGTTGCCAGTTCTCAGAAGGCGTCCGTGTGCCAGAGAAGTTTGAATGGGATCCAAAATGTGTACACCATGTAGCTTGGGAAAATTTAGCAATTAAAAGCAGCTAAAACTACGCAATTTATGACTTACAGATGTCAATTTAGGACAGAAATCGCTGCATATATTGTACCAGCAAAGTGACATTTATTTGGTAATTAATGATTAAAACAGTAATTTCCCAATGTTATTGGCCACCTGGTGATGCATAGCATTTGGAGAGTGTTTGCTGGAAGTCTCTCTCACCAGGCTGTGAGAGAGATGCATCCCTGTCAATGGAGCAGTTTCCCCCTAAAAGAACTCTGCTCTGGGATGGATTCTTGTCCCCACTCTGTCCCTGAACGACCCCAGAGCAATTGGCACAGGCCCTAAGGTTTATATGAACAATTTCTGCCTCAAAATTCCTTACAAATGTTTGCTGAATGAGTGACTACATAAATAAATTAATCAACTGTTCCACTGCATGGGAAGCAAAAACCAAAACAAATATAGAAAATGTGGGTCAGGGAAGGCACCTGTCAGGCTCACACATGTCCGTGCTGTTCCTCCTGCAGACAAATGTCTGGCTGGACCAGGCTTGACTCGCAGGACGCTGTCTACCCTGGAATGGTTCTCCCTTCTCGCCTGTCCTCCTCTCTGCCTACTATTGCTTGATTGAAGAAAAGTGTCTGCTGATACCTTGCAACCCCCCGACCAAGCACCAGGCAGAACGGCAGCCCATCCTCTGTAGTGGCCGCTTGTGCAGCCCAGCATGCCCATCCTGTTCCCCCACCCAGGTGTTCATGCCAACCCCTACCTGAGAGCTCTGGACTCCCACCTCCCTTCACTCACCCTCAGGTGGAGGAGCCCACCACACATCTGCTGATCATGTCTGTCACCCCTGAGGCAATGCAGTGAGGGGCACCCAGGGCTGCCTGGGAAGCCGGGTAGCATTGAGCACAGGTGGCCTCGGGGCAGACCTGAGAATTTCAATAGGAAAGCCCCTTAGCCCACAGCTTAGCCCACCACCTCTGCTCTTGTGGTCCATGCTGGAGACTGCTTATAATGCTAGATTTAAGGAAACTTAGTCTAGGGCTGCCTCTCAATCTTGTTTCAGCTGGTGACTTCTTAGCACGGATCAGAGGTTATGAGCAGGAGGCTCCAGATTGCACGCAGACTTCTGCCATATAGAGATTGTTGCATCCATGCTGCGGGAAGGGTGTGCACCCACCCTGCTCTCCCCTCTCAGCCTCCCTCTCGAGGCATCCCATTCCCTGTGCCTGAGCCTCAGAATGAGAGCCAGTCACTCATGTCCCGTCTCGGATCCAGTCATCTTTTTTGACATCTGCTCTTCACTGTAGGTTCCAACAACAGGACACTCTCTGTCAATGGGGCAGTGTCTCCAACACAGAACTGTGTTCTGGGCTGCTCTGTTCTCCCCACACTGGCTCTGAGTGTCCCCATAGCAAATTGGCACAGACCTTGAGGTTTATGTAATTTGTGCATCAAAAATCCTTACAAATGTTTGCCAAATGAGTGACCAACTCTAAATATCTTAGCCGCAGTTTCCAGATTCTTCTGTTTGATACCTCATTTCCCAGACAAGTTCACGGTTATGGGCTCTGCAATTCCTTGTCAGGTTAACCCATTCCAGGGTTTGCTCTTTCCAGCCCTAGAGGTCCATCCCCTGAGAGAGGGAGTCTGGGAGGAAGACCTGTGTGTGCAGATCCCCAGGGCCTGGGCATCCACAGCTTGCTTCCTGGGGGGACACTTCCTTTTCTTCTTTTATGAGCTTTATTTCTGGACTAGTGAGTAGGATTTCAATGCAAGAAAGACTTCTTGCTTTACAAGCTAATAATAAAAGTTCGTGAGTTATAGGATCTGTGTTGGGTGGGTGTTGTAGATCTAAAGGCATGAATTATTAGACATGCCAGAGTAGCCAGGGACACTGGTTGGCATGAAGACAGTGGCACATCACACCATGGTCCACTACAGGGAGGGGGGACAGAAGACATTGGAGGGTGGGTGGAAGAACATCTGCTCCTTTACTTTGTTGACCCAGGCCTGACTCTGACTATTAACATAATTATTCCTTCAGTGACAAGTAATGAATAATTATTTTAGGTTTAGGGGGATTAAAAATAGAATACTGGCCCTGTTTAAGCCCTTTACCAATGAGAAAATATATTTGACATGGATGCGGCCACTTGAATTTCACTAGAAGAGCATGGACCAAGGAGAATTTAAACTGAGAAAGAAAGAAGGTATTAACTTAAACAAATTGCTTTTTTTTTTAAAGATACACAGAAGAAGCCAGGTGTGGTGATGCATGCCTGTAATCCTAGTGGCTCAGGAGACTAAGACAGGAGGTTCACAAGTTCAAAGCCAGCCTCAGCAATTTAGTGAGGCCCAAAGCAACTTGGTGAGTCCCTGTTTCAAAACAAGAAATAAAAAAGGATGGGGATGTTGCTCAGTGGTTAAGCACCCCTGGGTTCAATTTCCAATACTACTACTACTGAAGAATAATAATAATAATAATAATAATAATAATAATAAAATAAATCACATAAGAGTGAAATCTATTCATTTATGTGTTCTTCATAATCCAACAATAGTTTTGAAACTCTAGGCAGCTTGCTTCCTGTAACTGATAGATTGTTGAGGCTGAGACTGCTAGAAGCTGGAAGTTTGGGTGAATATTGGCCCTTTTCACTTTTCAACCCATGCCAAGTGCTCTGTGTATCCTTTGACTTTCAAACAGCCTGCACCAGGCGCTGGAAACAATCTTGACTCAGGAGACAGGACTAAGGTTTCAATGTGTAATGCCCTGAAGTCCAAGAATGCAGAGCAGTGATGTCCACATGGATGTCATCAATGTGTCCTGAAGTGGTCAATAAAGGCAAGATTATGCCAACTAGGTTCCTGTATGCTCCACTTTTTATCTTCAGACAGTGAGAGCTGGGGTGTGACTCAGTGACATAGCATTGCCTGGCATGCACAAGGCCCTGGGTTCAATCCCCAGCATCACAAAAGTAAAACAAATCAGTTAAGGAAATAAAGTCAAGTAACAGGGACAGAGAAAAGGGCATCCTGGAAGGACAAAGGTGAGTCCCCAAGTGGCTGTGCAGACCTCCTAGACCTGGCCTTCCTGCTTTCACATCTCTGGCTAGAAAGGTTCCAGCTCTCTGACTTAATGTGACAAACACCTTCTCCTTTCTTAAAGCAAACGGAGAATATTTTTGGCAGACCCTGTGTTCCTTTCCAGGGGCTGACATAACAAATACCACAAGCTGGTGACTTAAACAACAGAAATAAACTTCTCACAGTTCTGGAGCCAAAAATTCAACATCAAGAACATCGAGATGTCAACGGAACTGACTCCTTCTCAGGCCTCTATCCTTGCCATGTAGAGGGCCATCTTCTCTCCGTGTCCTCACATGGTCACCCTCCTTGCATGTCTGTGTCCTAATCTCTTTTGCAAGGACATCAGTCAGATTGGGTTAGAGCCTACCCTCCTGATCTCAGGTCAACGTGAACACCTCCATAACCACCCTATCTCCAAACACATTGTATCCTGAAGCCCAAGGGTTTTTCAATATGGAAATTGGGAGGGGAGACAGTTCATCCCATAACATACCTTTACCCACTGTCCCTTTTTTTTTAAGGGAGAGAGAGAGGAACAGTGAGAGAAAGAGAAAGAGAGAATCAATTTTTTATTTAGTTTTTCACATGGCTTTCATTGCTCTGACACTTGGTTATGTATGTGATGCTAGGGTTCAAACCTGTATCCTTGTGCATACCAGGCAAGCATCATAATCACTGAGCAACCTCTCTAGGCCAGCTGTTCCTTATTTTTGAAAATACAGTATATTTTAAGTATCTGAACTCTGTACTCTGAGGTTTTCTCATCTGCAAGGTCAATGTATACCAAATTCCACAATCAAACCATTTACTTCTGAAGCCACTTGATTGTCTCAAGTGCAGTCCAATAAAATTGCTCCAAGTGAGCCTATGTGTCTGTGACCTACCCAAGGGAACAGGTGAGGGGCAGTACATACCCTCAGATCTCAGGTAAAGAGTGGTGTTTTGGTCTGCATGAGCTGCTGGGTTTTAATCAACTATATAGTGTGTGCACACTTTCATAAAGTCATTCTGGAAAATGTTTTGACTCATTCTTCTTGGTTTTCAAAGACCTATAGTGCCTTGGAGGTTTCTAGAACCAGCAAAATCAGTACCATTGCATTGAAACTCTCAAAGAATGAGCTTTCTTAGAAAATAGCTGCTATTCACCATTGTCAGGCCAAAGGTACAGTAAGAAAAGGCATTTCTATGGTACTTTGAGGTTAGCACTTCCAGGAAATTCAGTGAGAACAAAGCAACAAAGAGGTGCTTGGAAATTTGATCAGAAATAAGAAGAGGAAAACAAATCAAATACAGTAGTGTGTTTGCTGAGTGCAGAGAGAATGGGCTCCATGTCAGCTGAGCTTGCAGAAAGAAGGGCCACTGGCGAAGACCGCAGAGTAGGGTGCCGGGGTGGGACAAGCTTTCCAAAGCCTCTTGGAGAGAGAGAGAGGAATCTCTTTGGTCCTCCTAGGTGTGTAGGATTTTTTGCTTGTTTTATGTATTAGTGCTTATCTTAAAGTCTCTGTCAGACTCTTAGAAAAAATATGAGGCTTTTTTATTTCAGGGTAGGGGGATCCCCTCTATTGTAAACTCATATTATTATAGAAAGCCTAAGGTTCAGTGGGAACACACTGAAAGCAAAAGAACAAAATCAAAGCCACACCTGCTATCCTAGGAACACACAATGGAGAGGACCTCTGCCACCACCTTCCCACCAGCTCTGCTGTTTCTCAGCAAAGCACCCCTGTGTGCTCCCCACGTGGGCAAGAGAAAGAGAGGCCAGAGTGCATTCTCCAACTCTGCTTCTACTAAGTCTGCTCTAGATTTCAGTTAGCCCTAAGTCCATCAGATAAAGGAAACAGAAATGCTAATTACTTTATGTGTTCCAACCCCAGCCGTCCCACACTCACCCCAGCTCACCCCAGGGATACTTTCCCATCTTTCTATTTATGAATTTATTTTACTCAGCTTTTTCATCACTGTGACCAAAAGACCTGACAAGAACAATTGAGAGGAAGAAAGTTTATCTGGGGCCCATGGTTTCAGAGGTCTCAGTCCTCAGATGGCCACCTCCATAGCTCTGAGCCAAAGGTGAGGCTGCACATCGTGGTGGAGGGGCCTGGTGGAGGAATGCGGCTCAGGACATGGCAACCAGGTAGCAGAGAGAGCTCTGCTCATCAGGGGCAAAATATAAACTGCAAAGGCACACCCCCGTGACCTGCATCCGCCAGCCACACCCAACCTGCAGGGCAGTTAGCACCCCGCTAATACTCCATTTAAGTGGATCAATGCATTGGTTGGATTAAGGCTCTCCTAACCCAATCATTTCACCTCTGAACGTTCTTGCAATGACTCACACATGGGCTTTTGGAGGACACCACATATCTCAACTATACTTGAAGTATTACAATATTTAAGAAGAAAAGTAGAAAAAAATAAAGAGCAAAGCCTTCCATCATTTTTAATGTGAAATTCCTAGAAGAGGTGACAAATATGCATATTCTATTCTGACTTGTAAATGGTTTTTCTGTTCTAAATCCAATCGCGTGGCACAGACTCAGCATTCAGATGAGGTGAGACTCTCAGATCCGTCACTCCTCCTGAATCAGTTGGCTGAAAACAAGCGTGAGATGCTTTGCAGGACTGAGCAAGAACTGGGTTCCTGATGACTTCACTTCCTGTTCCGGTTCTTCCCACGTCCCAAGGGGCACAATGTTGCTTCCTCCTTTATCATGGCATCAATTCCAGTGCCTGGAAAATGGGGACAACAATTGCGGCCACCACCATTACAGAGCTACCCTCAATTGTCTTCCTTTTAAAACTGTTTGACCAAAATGGTCTTGGAGGAAGGAGAAAGAGCCCTGTCTTGGCACAAGCAAGACTTTCACCCTCAACTCTTGCTTCTTCTTCACCCCACTCCTATCTCCTTACCCCCTCTTTTCTTTGTTCCCACCATAAATATTCTTTGCAATAACCAAATGCTACTGAATTCTTAACATGCATAATTGTGGGATTAGCAAGAATAAATAAGAATTCTTTCACTCTAAACGCTTTCAAAAAATGACTCTTGTCCATATTAAACAGAGAAAGAATTTATTTGAGGAAACTTGCTTGTCTTCTGGCTCCTAACTTATTGACTTGCCTGTGTCTGCTCACTTGCCCATAGGTACCACCCAGTATTCCATTCAAATTACCAGTCCATCAAATGGATTAATCCACTAATGAGGTGACTGCTCTCATCATCTCCTCATCTCACCTCTCAACCTTGCTACATTGGAAATCATGCTTCCAACGTGTGAGCTTTCCAGATGACATTTCATACCCAAGTTCTAAAGGTTACTTTCTCTTGTCTTCATTTTATGGATAAGAACATCAAGGCTCACAGAACGGAGTAATATTACCAAGGAGGGAAAAGGTGGAGCCAGTGGCCACTCAGCCCCAGGCAGGCCTAGCTCTGGCTTCTGCATCGCTAATCCTTATCCTCAACTGCGGCTTCCATGCATAGGATTTTAATAAACATGTGGAGTGAAAACACAAAGGCTATGGAGGAGATGAACCTGTCCAAGATTGAGCCATCACTTGGGCTGCCAGCGACCCCAGCCTGACTTATGACTCTCAGCCCCCTAGGTCAACCCTTGGCAGGCCTGTGCTGTCCCGAAGCTCCCTGTCATCTTCCTCAGATGTGACGTGGTGAATGTCCTCCAGCACACATGATGCCAGCATGCCTTTTCCACACATCTTCATTTTATGAAGCCCAGGCCTTGGCCCCTTGGCCCCCTTGACCACTGTCTTCATTTACTCTTTGCCTCCTGGGCCATGTTTGTTTTAATTTATCTCATCTATTCTTGTCATGCAATGTTAATTTAAGGGTTCTCTGTCCTCCCCAAACCAACACAAGTGTGTTAGCACCTCACAACCCGCTCCTTCCCGTAACAGCAGCCAGACCTACTGCAGCCCCTCTCCTGCCCCACAGTATACGATTCATATCAGGGCTTATCCGGCTTTGTAGGGAGTAATTTGTTAGGGCCCTTTTAGTTGGAATGGTTATCAGGAGCTCTGTAATGGGTTCTGGACCCTTTTAACCCTTCCCCATTGTTCTCACCCCTGGCCCAGCTGTGGCCTCCTAAAACATTACCTTTCTGGCTAGAAGGCAGCGTTTCTACAGAGATTTTAGGTTCAGCCTTAGTGGGCGGAAAGATGCTTTAAGGGATTATCTTCTTGTCTTAGAGGAAAAACATGCAGGGCACAGAAGGAAAAGAGAAGCTGTGTTTTCTGCAGTGACTTGGGCAGAGTTGTGACTTGACAGACCCTGCTCAAGGGCCTCCTCCACCAAAGGACAGGACAGGAACAGACTTGCAGTGCTTTCAAAATGCAAGTTGTAGATGGTCCTTATGGTGGAAAGGGAATCGCAACCCCCTGCTCAATTGGGTCCACGTGGCCACATCAGCTCCTCGCTGAGATTGGCCCGGAGCACAGAGGTGGAGGAGCAGCCGGGGCTGGAAGCTGCTCGTGGGCAGGTGCCCTGGTGATGCTGCAGGCAAGGCAGAGCCGTGGTGGGAAGCTCTCTTCCCAGCCAAGCCGGGGCTCTCCATGCTCTCTGCACCTTCCACCCGCCTGCTTCCTTCTGGCACTCAAGCACTTCAGGCCACAGACAGGTGCCTACAAGGCCATTGCCTAGCCTGGGGTGTCCTGTGCGTCTGCATTTGGAGATATTGGGAGTTTTGCTGTTGCTTTTAATGACACATAGTGTGGTCCGAGTCAGCTCCCTACTGTCCCCTCCTGATGTGCTCTTCACCCAGTCCCGTGACAAGGCATGCCATGGCTGCAGTGTCTCCAAGGCTGGTGACACTCTTGCCCACTAACAGTCATCCTCCCAAAGGGGAGGGGGAAGAAGGGGAAGGAAAGCCAGCCTGAAAGAGGTAATGTTCACTCGGAATGACCAAGTTCGCTTCCTGTGCTAACTCATCCTATCTCTACAGATGAGGACATCCATCCTCTCTGTTCTACTTGATCTTAATTTTTTTTTCATGATGCATACAAAAGGATCTATGACTTACTGTTGAAAATATCTCCAAGGGGCTGGAGTGGTGGCTCAGCGGTTACGGTGCTTGCCCGGTGTGCACAAGTATGCAAGTTCAAACCCCAGCACCACATACACAACAAAATGTCCAAGGAATGAAAGTCACATGAAAAACTAAATAAAAATTACTTCTCTCTTCTTTCTTTCTCTCTCACTGTACCTTCTTTCTTTAAAAAAAAAGAAAGAAAGAAAAGAAAATATCTCCCAAATGTCTAAATCAAATTGATTTTAGTCCATTTGAATTATCTTTAAATTTAGGAAAGACAGAAAACGAAGCAAGGAATAGAACATAGCATAGACTTCTGTCCAGAATACGGACATAAGTGCCAATCACGTCCACCATGCTTGGCTCTGGAAATGTTCCTTCAGTATAGGAAATACTCGTAGAATGGTGTGACGGCCATACCATCCTAAGTGCTCTTCCAAATGCACTGGGCACCTCATAACAGCCACACCAAGTTATGATGGCAAATAGCTGTGAGGCAGGAGGCCTGATCTGATTAATATTTTAACTGCTTTTTGGAGATCACTCTGTTCCTCCTGGGGGTAATTGCAATATCCAGAATATATACACATTTTATATTATTTTGTTAAAATCTTGTAAGGTTGTTCAAAAATAAAAAAAAGAATGTGTGTGTGTGTGTAGCTAAGCATATGTTTGTATACATTTATGTGTGTGTGTCTTGAATATATACATTGTATATTATCTGGACTTTACAAAGAACTATGGTTTGGATATGGTTGACGTGTGTCTACCAAGGATACATGTACTGACATTTAATCGCTTCATAAGATATCAGGAAGATGGGAACTGAATCCAGCATGGTGTTTAGAAGGGGAGCCTTTGGGAAGTGATCAGGATTAGAAGAGGCCACTAGGATGGAGCTCCCATGGTTTTGGTGGCTTTATAAAGGAGCAAGAGAGACCAGAATGGGCACACACATATACTCCTGACTCCTGTTGTGTAATACCCTGCATGCTTCATGACTCTGCCAGGAAGAAGGGCATCAGCACATGGGAGCACCTGAACCTCCCGATCCGGGAGCATAAATAAACACCTTTTCTTTATAAAGTTACCCAGTCTTAGAAACTTCATTATAGTAATGCAAAATGGACTAATACACTTATTATCTAGAATCCACATGTCCAATAGACTTTACCATTATATAAAATGTATCTATTATATAGACTTTACATATTCCATGTTAGCCTACTACCATGTAGACTTTGCATGTGATGTATTCTATACATTATACTCATCTTACATATCATACACACTTTACATATTGTATGTACTGTACATGTGTGCTGTGTGTATTATACAGACTTTATATGTGCAATTTCTGCATTACATGCATTTTACATTTTACAAGTAACATAGACTTTCCTTGTTTCCTCGGTTTCAGAGTGGGGATCTATTTGCATACATATGTTCCTGCCCCCATCTCTGCCCTAGGCCCTGGTATTATTATCCTCTGGCATGGCTCACTGCACCTGCCACCAATGCAGGCTTCCATCCCCACCACCCCACAGATGCCGCCCTTTCCTGTCCTGGCTGCTCCCAGGTGAGGTCCACTGCAGCCCAAAAGGAGCAATTACTGAACACTGGTGAGTGGCGATTCAGAGCTGCTCATGGTGTGTGGGTCCTGTAAAAGGCTACAGCTCCCCAGGTGCTGCTGCTGAGGAATCTGGGCTTGCTCCAAGCAGAGAAGCAGAAATGCAGCCGCAGAGCCCAGTTGTGGTGGTGCACTAGCCTAAGTCCCCCTTCACATGTGGGTGAGATCCATGCTGCTGGCACAGGGCTGGCACCTCTAAGCAAGTGCAGCAGATGCTGCATGGCTCTGCATGGCTCCAGATCCTCCCAGCACAGCCTATGCAGCACCCCCAGCTCAACCTGCCTACTACCTTCTTATACCCTTCCTGTCAGCTCTCAGTAGTCATATATCAGTGGGATGGGTATCTCATGACCACTACCTGGGACAACAGGATTCCAGGACAGTCCTACATAACAGAGAGAAAAACACCATCAGTGCACACTGAATTCTAGAAGTCACCACTCTGTATTCTTTTTTCATTACAAATCCTGTCTTTAGTGAAACATGGTGTAGGGCATTAGAAACACTGCAAAGTCCCCTTTTGCAAGAGACAAGTTCTTAAAATACAGACAAAATCAACGGAAATGGAGTGAACTTGAGATTTCTGACCACAGCCCCCTTGTGTCAGTGAAGAGCTATAAATGTAATAGCTCTCTGCTGCTGGCACTAATAAGTGAGCCAGTGACTGCCCCTTTACAAAGAACGAATAATGAATACAAGTCCCTGGTTGACCAGAAGAATGTAGGCACAAATATTTCTATCACATAGTTTTTAGATGTATTTTTTTTTATTTCAAAAGCTCCCTTCATCCGTTGAAGAATGAGGTTGGTGACAATGTATCTTTCTTCTGTTAACATTTCTTCTCTGTGTGTAGTCGCCTCATTTGCAGAGCGTTTGTGAGAGACTTGAATGGTTCCAAGACTGAATAAATGCAAGAATGGACAGAATCATCTGTGTGCACTGTAATATCTAAATTGTCCTTCAATTAAATTGGAAGGGTTTGCGAGTGCTTTAATTGATCTCTTTTTAGATACAATAAGCTATCAAAAATGGAATACAAAATAACAGGCTTTTTGTCAGTGGATGCTATTAAAGGGAGTGGGGAGCTATTTTAAAATGTGTTCCCAGCATATTGATTGCAGAAGGCCCTTGATTGGCTCAGCAGACCACCTGGAGGACACCCTTCACGGGAGTCATCTTTCAGAAATGTTAAGGTCCTGAATGCACAGCTCCCTTCACGGGGGACTGGAGAAGATCAGGCACTGAGCCTCCATCTTTCAAAGTTTCATTTCTGATTCATTTTGCTAGCAATGAATGCCATCATCCTATTACTTGGGAATACAGAGATCAGGAAGAGGGAAACAAACCCTGGGCATTTTCCAAGATGGAATTCCACCTGCTTCAGGACCAGTCGCCTTATTGCAAGTTGGAGAACAAGGTTTGGATGTCAATCGGCTAGTGCAGATGACAGTGAAGGCAGGGCCCACATTGTACCTGTAAGGGGATCTCTGTTCCAAAAGGCACAGGGGAGATTCCTGTCCCCGTGGAACATTTCCCGTGGCTGCTGTCCCGAGTGCTCTGGGTGGCACTAAATGGCTTATCTACATCATATTTCTAATCATGTTGGCTACTGAGCAAGTCTCCTTATTCACAGGTTGAGGGGCAGATGTGCCCTTCTCCTCCTAGGGCCTGTGCACTTTGCTTGAGGGTCCAGAACACAAGTGTCAGCCAGGAATGAGGAGCTGAAAATAAAATCCCGTCTTCTTTCTTACTGCTCTTGAGAATAGGAGCCTTGATTTGCTTCCTAGCTTGAAAAAAATAAAAACCAGAACTGCCACCACTCAGATAAAATCCGAACTGTCTGTTACACCTCTAATTATCAGCTTGCCTTCTGGGTAAAATGGTACTATTCAATTATTGTTTTTTGTTCACTTGTCAGCTACCCAAAAAAAAATTATCACTGCTTTCAGCCACTAAAAATCCGAAATTCTGCAAATTGCTTTTTAAACGTAGTTACCTCAGACCCAATACCTCTCTGCAGTGTGTCAAAAACTGTATAATGCTATGTTGCCTGCAAACCATACTTAACGTGGCTGTTTCAATGCTTTGTTGTACATTATGCAATTTTATTGAAATGATTTCTTTCTTGTGGCTCATTTTGACACTTCCCACTTATCACATAAAATATACGTTAGATCCAGCCCCTGTAAATAGAAGCAAAATTGTCAAACAGTAGTGTGTCGCTTCAAATCCCCTTGTACAGTGATGGCAATAACAATCATACCAGGTAGACTAATTTCAGGATTCCATAAAAGATGAGCTTCTTCAAGGTCTGGCTTGTTCTTTACTTTTCCTCTTCTAAAAAAGTGAGGCTGACCTCGTTAGTATGGCCCTGGTTGAACACTAGCACGTGTAACGTGCGCTCCCTCTAGTCCTTGGAATCGGGGCTCACTGTAGTGGGCAAAGTGTTTACATCAGGGGAGACCAAGGCATAGAGATGACACCAATAACTAGTTAGCAGGTAGCACATGGGCATGTGCCCACTAACTGGGTGCTGGTGTTATGTTTAAAAGAACTTAACTGTCCTTGACTCTCATTCTCAGGTTTTTCCTTAAAATATGTGAAGTGAGTAACAAATTTATTGCAAAATTGGAAAAATTTTGTTTTCAAAGACAGAATTCCGGTGGGGATGGACTGTCAGGGCTCAGCAGTTACTGCACTTGCCTGGCATGCGCAAGGATGTGGATTCAAACCCAGCACCACGTACACAATGAAGTGTCAGAGCAACTAAAGCCACATGAAAAGCCAAATAAAAAATTTATTCTCTCTTTCTCTCTCACTGTCTCTCTCTCTCTCTCTTAAAAAAATAAAGACAGAGTTCAGGGAATTTTAAATAAGCTGTCAAGGCCCCAGTTTGGCAAATCATGAAGCTAGACTTTGATCCCAGATCATTGCCACTCAAGTTTCCACAATTAGCCACACTTACATTGCTATGCCTTTGCTATAATTTCACAATGGAAACTCTGGCCTTAGACCCCAAAGACTCATGTCCCAGGGCTGCTGTTAATGCCATGTGGAGCTGGTCAGATCCCTTCCCCTCTCTGTTCTGAGACTCCGCATCTGTCATTTGAAAATCCACCTGCTGCCCTTCAGGTTCCAGAGACAGTGGAAAGGCTTACATGGGGGTAGATGGAGTAGCATTTGGAAGGTGTGGATCTTGGCAAGAAGACCTACCGCTCTCCACTTGGAATACCAGGGGCTGAGCTGCCATTGTATGAAACCAGCGGCCAGATTTAGCAGCAAGGGGGATCAAGGCTTTGACTGCTCCGGTGCCTTCTGTTCTCTAGCCTTGACTCCCGGTATCCCCAGCATGGTCAAAGGCTGGGTTCCGTGGGGAGACCAGCACAGCCTCCTCTGCCTTCACAGAGGCTGCATGCTTTGTCCAGAGCCCCCCACTTCTTTACAGGCAGGATGACCTCTTCTCCAGGCCTCCATCAGCCTCCACCCTGCACTGTTACTTCCATGTGTAGGTCGGGCACACCTCCTAAGTGTTCTCACGACATGCATGCAGGCTTCTGAGATAATACTCATAGTTGGTATTACCACCGCCATTTGCATGTGTCTCCTCTGCCACACTCTGTGATTACGACTGTTATTTCTGGATCTCCAGTGTCTTGCAGAAATTGAGCAAGTGAGGGAACTGATGATGCTCCTCGTGTGCTCTGGAAGGGACTTCATAATCTTGCCCATCCCAGGTCAAGGCTCCCGTGGGGAGGCGTGCGGTGCACAGGCCTGGCTGCTCCTTTTTCACAGGAACACTTCTGAGATGCCTGCCACACGGTGGCCTATAACTACAAAGAAAAAAGCTGTAGAATAGACCACTAAGCTCCTTGGAGACATCCAAGGGCACAGTGCCCTTCCAGATAGTGAGGGGAAGTGAAGACAGGCACGTGCCGGTGGCATTGCATCCCTTTAACCCCCACTGTGTCTTAGAGGAAGTGACTTCCTTAGTGCTTCTGTGTGTTACCCATGTGGATCTCCGGAAGGTTGAGATTCAGCCCCTGGAGGTCTTGCAGCTGTAGTACAGAGGTGCAGTTCTGAACTTATTTCCAACTTCCTTTTGTAAGAGCAACTTCAATTTCATTATTTTGTTTGGGATGGGTCAAGAAGCAAAGTTTTACACCCAGACATTGGAAGTCAGAGTCCTTCTGCTCATGATTTTCGCTATTTATGAAATAAATACATAAGATAGATTCTACGTTTGTGAATTATTAAGAGTGCCTCTTCAGCTCTCCGTATTGGACTATGTTTTGTGGGGAGGGAGGGGGAGATGTTGATAGTTGACCCACATTTCCAGTAGGTTCTGCTGACTGATGGTGTCTCTTGAACCTAAATGGCATAGAAAAAGTCAGCCTCAAAGCTTGCAGAAGGACACTGTGCTGGGAGGCCAGGACACTGTGCATCCAGCTACCCCAGATCTGGTGGCTTAAACAACAGAGATCTACTTTCTCAACTTTGGCAGCTGGGAGTCCAAGGCAGAGGTACCTGGGCAGCCAGTGAGGTCCCAGTGAGGCGCCTCTTCTCAGCTTGCTGACGGCACCATCTTACCTACCTTCTCGCGACAGAGAAAGAGGGACTCCGGGCTCGCTCTTCTTGTTGGGAAGCCCCCTCCTCATGGTACCATCTGAACCTAATCACAGGCCCAACCTCCAAACACCAGCACTTCGGGGTCAGGGCTTCAGCATATAGACTTGATGGGACATATTTGTCATTAGCACAGGGGCTGGAGCCAATGCCACCAGCTGCCTGTGCTCTCCAGCCATTCCCCCAAGTTTCCTGGGCCTGCTTGGTGGACCAGGGTGTCCACACTCTCTTCCCTCCCAAGAGGCCAGGATTCTGAGCTGTCCAGAAAACCATGAGAGAGATTTGACTGAAACAGAAGAAACATAACTGGAAGGAAGAAACCCATGCTCTCCTACATCTGCAATCCCACCCTATCCCCGTATCCCTGCAGGCCAGCATTTAACTTCTGTTGACTGCTAGGGGCTGGTAGTCAGGGACAAGGATTCAGGGCAAGTGGCCATTCAACCTGGCCCAGAGAAGTTACACCTCATTAGGAGGCCAGAGGTAAGCAGAAGCGTGGACCTGTCTCGGGACAGCTTGAGTTATGTTGACAGGGTCCCCTCAAAGGGAAGCAGTGTCCTGGCAGCAGATGAAACATGCCTCGCTGTCACCTTCCACCCACGATAAATGGATGGCCTAGAATCTCACCATCAGCGACATTGCCATCTGGGGAAAAATGGAAGAGTTGAGTTTGATGTTATAAATCACCGTAATTTGTTACAATTTCCAAAGACAAATATGACAGGGTGGAATTACTTTGCAGCGCTGAGGCAGTCATTTGCAGAAGCCATAAAATGCCAGTATAAATCTAAGGACGAGATATATTTAATCTGAGGAAACATAGCACAATATCACTTCAGTATATTGTGTTTACCAAGAACTTAGCTGTTCAGCTATTGCGAATGTTCGTTCTGTTTCCCCCTCTGGATCAGAACGACTCCTGCGTAAAGATTCTCTTAACAGCTGGGAGGGATTCTCCCGAAGTCTCACACTTGCTCCACTGGGTTAGAGAAGAGCTGTTCTCTGTTGCCCGGGGATGCTGTGAGCAGCAGAGCCCTGACAGATTCCATGACAACCATAAGCAGGGCAGATTGCAGGAGGGGACGCAATGAGCATGGGGCTTCCTGGTGAATTTATCACCCCTGATTGGTGGGGAAGTGGCTGCCATTCATTGCCTATCGGCTCATTCATGTGGCCTTCCTTGACACTTCAAGCAGCGTCCTGTCTTTATGGAGCCATGTGCATGAGTTAAAGTTCTTAGGAACAGGTTAGTAGGAGCATCCACAAGTGAGATAGAAAGTTAAACTAAAGAACTACAGTGAGCATACTCAGTTCTGCAAACTAAAGCAGGCTCCTCTACCCCAGGAGATGGCTTCCTTGCAGAAGCATCAAGGAATGTAACACAATGAAATGAGGCAAAACTGGCTACTCCGAGAAACTCTAACGAGCTTCTGTTTTGATCTGCCCCAGATAAGCAGTTCATCTTGGTTCTTAACAGCTGTGAACTCCCGACTTGACCCTGACCATGCGAATGATCCTTGCCCCATTCTCTCTGTGGCTGTGTTCTCAGATGAACGCAGAAAGAATAGACTTAAAAGAAGCAGTTCCTGCTGTCTTTTGAAAGAGAATAAATTATTAAAAACAGAAAAAATCATATGCTTCCCTTCCCCCAAACCAGTAGGAGTTTGCAAAGTAGAGGAAAAACCACTATAAAATTAGAAAAAGCAGGGACTGGAGCAGTGGCTTAGTGGTTATGGTGCTTGTCCAGCATGCGCAAGTACATGGGTTCAAACCCCAGCACCCACATACACAACTGAGTGTTGGAGCAACGAAAGCCATGTGAAAAACTCAATAAAAATTGATTCCCTCTTTCTCTCTCTCTCTTTCACTGTCCTTCTCTCTTAAAAAAAAAAATAGAAAAAGCAGTTGTAGTTCAAAGTCTTTGCAGAACATCTGAATTGTAAGCAGCTTGAGAAGTCCAGGCCGGCCCCAATTTTCCTACATAGGAGCCCATAGTCCCTGATCCTTCCTGCAAGTCATGGGCAGGTTTAGTTCTAGCAGCTTCCCATGCCAGTGTCTCAGGTGTGTATCCTGGCAAACCTGTGTCACTGAATAACCAAATGCAAATATGCCTGTTTCCAGAATACTGGAATATCCTCCGGGTGGTTCTAAGCCAGCTCTGGACTCGATCAGTGGGCACTGCACTCACCCAAATAAATAGTTCATAGGATTCTGGGAGCTAAACAGCAAGCCTTGTCTTTCCTTGGCATCTCCTAGGACCCTGGGGTTCTCAGTTCAAAGGTTACCAGGACAGAGTACCTCGGTCATTTAATTGATAACTACAAAGTGTTCTTTGGTGACTGGCAACCTCCAAAATGGTAATTTCCAAATTCTTAACAATTCTGTATGAATTATAAAATATATACAGGAAAAAAGGCCACATAAGAAGCACAGCTTTATAAATCCCCACCGATTGAACAAAAGCGTTTATAAAGTGCCTGATCAAGAAATGGAACTTTTTTTTTTTGAGACAATCAATTTTATTTAGTTTTTCACGTGCTTTCATTGCTCTGACACTTCATTGTGTAGGTGGTGCTGAGGTTCAAACCCTCATCCTTGCACATGCCAGGCAAGTGCTGTAACCACAGAGCCACTGCTCTAGCTTCCAAGAAATGCAACTTTTCCAGTACCCCAAAGCCCCCCAACTCTCTCCTAGCCATGAGCTCTTAGAAAAACTACCAACCTGACTTCTAACAGCATAGATTAATTTTGCTCGTTTTTCTTTCTAAACATGACCACATGCAACCTAATAGAAAACATTTTTTGGAGCAAGCACTTTATATTTTTCTTATTTATATATTTATTTTATATATGTGCACTATTTACAATGTGTCCATATGACAATCACAATGACCTGTACACACAGCAAGGTAAAATGATGAGCTGTGTTTATAAACAAGTAGGTCTTCTAATACTTTCTCCCAACATTCCAGTTGATCATCTCTTCAAACACAGGTGGCTTTTAAGACAATTGCTCTACCTGGGGGGAAGGCAAGAGAAGGACATACAATAGGGTTCCAATAAACACCGATTTAGTGTGAGATATTTAGAATCCATCACCCTAAGACACTCCCAAATAGTTGGACTCCAACCAATTGATTGTAGAAAATGCCCAGCAGAGAACTTTTTTCTTCCTAAATCACAGCCCTGGTGTGTTCATCCTTCTGCTACCTTGGTGTTCCCAAGATGTTTCTGCTGAATGACATAGTTATAATGACACGAAATATTGCACTTACATCCAAGCCATTATCTGTAAGACCTTCTGAGAGCTCCCCTCTAGTGGTTTAGACCTTGTGTGGAAATTCCCCAGTTCAGCTGTGACCACAGATAGCATCAGTGTTTGTATTTCTGCTCCTCTCAGCAGTTCAGGCTATCAATATTTCCCTGGGAACATATGCATGTGGGGAGTCCCAGGAAACTCCCCATCACTGGAGACATGTATCTTTTAGATATCTAAAGCTAGTGAGTCTTTCCATAAAATATTTGTCTCGAAAAAATTTTCCCCTGGGAAGTCATATTGCCAATTGAAATCACGATGACATAAGACTTCTCCTGGACTAGGAAGACAAAGGTCTGGTACCCTTCCTTCTGTGTAGTTTAGGAGACACCCCATCCCCACCCCAGCATCTGCTTGGTAGACATCTGAGCTGCTTTTGATCCTCACTCCAGGGGAGCCCACCCCCTAAGACCTAAAACATGTAAAACAGGCAGGGGGAAGAAAGATATATTCTCTTTCCTTGCCTGCATTGAAATCATCTCAGTCACCCCCTCCCTTCCACTAGCCAAGTCCCACCTACCACCGAAGGACAGGTGCATGTCGCAGCTCCCATGTTCCTTTCATGCCACATGGATGGTCAGCTCAAGACAGCTGCCTGCTGTTCATTGCTGACCTCCCCTGTTGTTTAAGTGCCAACATGGACATCTCTATCAACTCCCCGGGGCAAATGTAAACCCCAGAAAGCATGATTTGCACTTCATTTTTGGAATTTCTTGCCTACGTCTAGTACACTGCCTGCACCTGTAGCAGATTTTAAAAACAACGCTGGGCGAGGCAGGGATAGTGAAGTAGGAGCCCTGAGGTGGGACCAAAGGTGAATATGCGCAGCCTGGGGGAAAGGGCTTAGGATCCACAGCAGCCACAGGAAGCACCAGGTTGTAGGAAGAAAGGAAGGGAAGCGAGTGGGAGGAACGGAAGGAAACACAAGAAGAGTGCTCTTCCTAGGCAAGCTGATCCCACACACCTGACTCTCACCCCTGACCCTGTGAAGGTGGGCAAAGAACGGGAGCAGGGGCTCAGCAGCTGTAAAGGCCAGGAGGCAGGTACAGTCAGCAGCCCCAGGGTCATCAGGACACTTGGCCATTTCCCCCTCCCACCGTGCAGCCTCAGAACCTCCTTCCAACGTCTCCCTCCATCTCTCTGAACCAAGAACTCCATTATCTTCCCAGAGCCTTCCCTCCCCTCCTGTTGGGGCTGTATTGCCCATTTCACATCTCTCTTCTGCATTAATTTTCTCACATGTCCCTGAGCTCCCTGGCCCAGGGTCAACCACTTCTTTGAACATGGAACCCAACTGGACAATTTTCTAGTTGTACAAACTCTGCATGCCCATCACTGACCAATAAGATAAAATAAGCCGATTCACTAAGAGCGTGGACTTCGAGTGGGAAGACTTCAGTCAGATCCTGGCCTCATCACTCTTTTTCTTTTCAATGAAGATACTCATGACTCTTTCAATGTTGGATTCTAAGCACTATAGGCCTACCTTCCTGAACCAGAGGGTTCAAGTCAATAAGGGGTGTTATCTCCTAAGAGCTCTTCAAATGAGAACCCTAAGCCACAGAAGCCTAACTAAATGGTTACCAGACTGCACTACTCCCCTGCATAAAGTCCTCTTCATGAGCTCTGCTCCAACCGCAATCTGACCCATCTTTAGCTTTTCAAATTCATTACATGCTACTTTCCAATCAATGTCCGTAATCTATTGAAATCCAGCTTCTGCTATGGTTCCCAGAAAGCACCACGTTGTCTCTGTTCATGAACCCTTTTGAGGCCCTTGATTGTGTCTCCTGGCTCTGGGTTCCTTGTCTCCCTGTCCTTCAGCAGATGCCCTCCTCTGCTGAGGTGACATCTTCCTCCTGTGGCCCGAAAGTCAATGTCACAGGCTGGGTGCTTCTAAGGCATGGGGTCCACAGATCTCTTAGACACCCAATCAAAGCACATGCTGCGCTGAATTGACTCCATTCATCCATACGCTCCACTAGCATAGAGGCTCTGGTGCTGAGACCATCTCTTAGCCACTGTGTCTCGATTCCTCCAAATTAAGTCCCATCTGCCTTGGTTTAGGAAGACATTAAGTGTGATGCTGGGTCCCAGCTCATCACTTGGAAAGAGTAGAGGTAGCTTGTGAGGGCATGTTTAACACAACAACTAAGAGAAGAACATTCCCGTCTTCAAGAGCAAGTCAGCTTTCAGGGATGCTAGTAAGCTGAGGTGCAATACCCCAAACTTCCTACCACAATAAATACTCAGACTCCGCAAGAAGCTCTTTGAAAACAGCCCTGTGTTCTGTGCCTCTCACCATGTCCCACACAGAGCTTTGCTCAGGTAAGCTGGAGAAAAGGGGCCAAGCACTGGCTTTACACAAATGACCCTCCCGGGAGCAATCCCAGGAACCCCAAGTCAGCCACTGACTTTCTGCTGCCTGACCAGCTATTGGCTGACTGCTCTGGTTTCTGTCTCTTAGAGCCATGATTCGTATTTCTTCCAAGAATGGCCTCTCTCTGGGACTCTGTGTGGCTGGATGTGGTTGGGGTCTGCTGTTCTCCTTTTTCTGAAGCACCCACTCACCTTCATGAGGTCCTCTGGGGCCCTTGCATGTGGGGCCCTGGCTTCAGGTTAACCCAAATACCAAAAAAAAAAAACAAAACAAAACAAAAGGTGTAAGTAAGAGACCAGAGGAAAAACTCTTCAATACCTTCAACAATTCCAGGGATCACATCTTGAGCATTTCAAAAAGCCCCAAATTTGTGAACCCAGTCAGGCAGATGACCTGGTGCTGGCCTGTGTCTGAGAGTGATCCAAAGTGCAGAAAATGAGGAAGAGGGTCAGGCTGAGCGGGTGATACAGGGGTGTTGGGATGAGGCCGGATTCTCTGCTTCCACTGGGGAATGGAGTTTGGGCTGACAGCGGAGCTGCAGATTTCTGTGGCCAAAAGAGCCCATTTTCAGTGTTTGTAGCAATTCCCAGTTAGTGTTGGCTGAATATTTCTGGACTCGAAATAGTGTTAGCAGCTGCCCAGATAAGAGGTGGGTTGCTCCCCACTCCTGTTGAACGGTGCGTTGCAGCTCTTGGTGTGGAAGCGCACCCCGGGAATTCAGTGTCAATCTTCTCCTGGGTTCTTGCCTCAGGAATTTGAAGAATAAAATCCATGGACAACCATGGAAGGGAGAAGTAAAAGGAGTAGGATTTATTTAAGGAAGGAGAGCAGAGTCTCCACAAGGTCGAGGGGCACCTGGAAGCAGGACACCATCTTCTGTGTATTAGGACTGGGTTTATATTGGTTTGGGTATGAACATTGATTAAGATTTATGAAAAGCAGGCATTGAGAATAGCACCCACATCATTGGTTAAACTATGTGAAACAGGTAGCAAATCTTTCCTAGTTCCCCTCTTTGTCCACCCCCTCTTTCAGTTTTCCTGCCTCTGGGACAAAGGAGTTGCTCCCACAGGTGAGCCCTGTGGTCTTTTGCACTTGAAGACACTAAGCATGCCTGTTAAACTCTCTCTACAAGCTAGATTCCAGGTATGGCTGAATGGGACCCATTGTCCTGACTACCAAGTCATTTTACTATCTGTCCTAAACTCTATCACCTGGGCACACAACTCAGCTCCCTGGGCCTCAAGTGTGCTTCAAATTTGCCCTGATCAAAAATTTCAGAGTATATATATAATTTCATTAGAAGCTTGTTTGATTGTTCAACAAATAAATTTCTGAATAAAATTTTAAAAATTACCCCTAATGATCTTTATCTGGCTCAGACAGGAGAAGACCCTAGAAATATTTATATGGAAATGCCAAAGGCCAGCAAGTTCTTGCATTTAACTTTCAGTGAACAAATTGTTCTATACACTTTTATACCTAGTATCGGTACTTTGAGAAACCAAATCAACCTCCCCCTCTTTCTAATTCTCTCACTCCCTCCACTCCCCCTACCCATATGTCATCAAAACCCAGCATTTTCCTTCTGGACATCCTGGAAATAATTACAACTGTGCCTTGTGGTTTTGGTAATTCGAAAGATATGATTAAAATACTCACAAATAATTGGATTAAGAAACTATTTCTCAAAATGCAATAGCTATAGATGTTGTAGACTCTACAAGGGCCATGATGGTCAAAAAAGATGGGGAAGAAAGGGAAAAGAAGTTTTCCTTCACCACAGGACTTATTTGGATGCTTAATATGCTGTCATTATCTCCAAAGAAGAGATGGAATATGTGGCAAATCTTTCCTGAGCTATCGTTAAGCCCCTAACTGTTGTAGTGCTTTTTGGAAAGTAGAAATATCCTACTTGAACATTAGTAATTTATCCCATCGTGCATCTAGGGCAGCACACTTTGTGGCCAAGGCAGCAACCGGATTCTCACCTCTCCTAAAGCACCAGGGTTAGGCATTGAAAGGGCCTTGAGGCCCTAAGCATTCCCAGGGTGCTCTCCAAGGGGCTGTTCACTCCTGCTAGGATCCATATAGTGGTGGTGCCCAGGTCACAAACTCCAAGTCTGTGATTAAAAGATGTTTACGCAGGTAATGGTGATTGGGCCTGGCTATTCTCCAGGGCAAAGAGGAAAATGTAATGAGATTTGCCTCAATGAAGTTTGAGTGCCAGGACCCCATCTCCCACCTTCCATCCCCCTGGGGTAATGAAACAGAATGCTATTTCTCCCCTTCGTTTAAGTGAGATCTCATTACAGGTGTTGCCTAGATGCCTGTAGGTTTATGTGTGTCTCTTGGGAATAAGTCCAAGGCGTTGAAATGTGCCTTATTACCAAGATTTATGCTCACTGCAAACCCTCCATCCTCCGTCCACCCTTGCGCATTCTGGCTGGGTGCTTCTCCACCCAACACCAAAAACAAAGGCCTTACTGACTAGCTGGGGCACTGGCTCCAGCCCTTAGCCAGCCAGTCACATCTTCCTGAAGAAATGTGCTGGTTCTCCATCATTACTGCTGGTGTTTGAAGTTATGCATGGTCCATGACTTTGTCCTGGGACCCTGGCTGGGCTGTTCAGCATGTGGCTGATAAGATGATGTGCTGGGGTCACTGCCCAATGAAGTGTGGACAACTCCTATGAGATGACATTTCTCAGCAAATTGAACTGTTTTTAGGCATGACACCACGCCCTGTTGGGGGAGTAGGTCTGTGTCATTCATGGGGCCTTCAGAAAACGGTACCTGGAAGCAAGAGCGGGTGTTCTGTGGAACACCAGGCCTACAGCCCCTTCAGGGCTCCCTGATTTCACCTGTTTATCTGTGACTGGCACTGACTGGCCAGCTGTACGCTCGTGCACTTGCCACTAACTGTCATTAAGCACACATGAAGATGTGAGCCCGTGGCTGCCCTATGTCAGCATCTTGCACTAAAAGCCTTTAGCTGAACTCTTTAGCTCACCACTTGCAGCGGGTCAGTGCTTCTGGCCCTCCGGCAAGATGACCACAGGGGATATTTATCCTCATTTGACAGTTGGGAACTAGAGCTCAGAACACAGGTGTCACTCCCTGGAGACTCCTTCAAGTCCACAGGGTGCACTCAGTCACCCACCTGTCACCCACAATATTGGAGTTCTCACATCCTCCTTAGCATGTGCATGTTCCTTGAGTCCATGTGTGACCAGCTTCTTTGAGGACAGCTGGAAGGAGTTCCTCGACATTCATTAAAGGCGCCGTGACAACTGCATGGGAGCAGCCACTGGGAGTGGGCTGAGGATGTTCTGCCTGTCTCTGAGCTTGGTTTCCCACATCCAGGAAGTGACAGCAGTGCAGATTGCCCCCCGCTGGGAGTAATTCTGAGTCTGTGATCCCTTTGCTGGGATGCACATCCAGCATCCCTAAGGAAGTCTGCACCAAACTCTAAAAATCCAAAGTTGTCTGAGGCAGGAGCCAGGAGTGAGCAGGAAAGGTGAGCATGAGAAAAATGTGCCCAGGAAGTCAACAGGAACATCCTTGCAAGATCCCCATGAGAAGCTCTAGAATTTGGATATATGTGTTTACAGAGAGAGGGCGATGACTTGGGGAAAGAAGAAAAATGTAAGGTTTCAAAGAAACACAGACAAAGGTGTTTCCCTCCCCGTGACCTGCAACAGGACCCCTTTCTTAATCCCACAGACTCTCCTCACTCGGACCCGCCACCCTCAGTACCCAGCACAGACAGCTAGCAGCTGGAGAACTAAAAACCACTGTAACCCTGCAGAGGAACCTCTCAGGAGAGCTCCCCAGCCCTGCTGTGATGTGGGGACCCTCATCCTGTACTGGACTTCCCATGCCTCCAGTCCACACACCACCAACCTTCAGCACCCCAACTCTGTGGCTCGAAACAGCCCCGCAGGCACCTCCCCTTCACTGAGGCCTGGGTGAATTGTTGTTTGACCACTTCTCCTGCTCCTTGTCAAAAAAGTAAAAGCTGCTCCCACGTCTGGCATGCTTTGGGGCGAGAGTCAATAAAAGGCAGAAAGAGGTCCCCCAAGAACAGCAACACACATTTTTATATATGCGTGCATTTTTGTGCTCGGGGCTTTTCCTAGCCCTGCCAGAGCCGGAGTGCTCCCTGTGATGTCCGTTCAGCCAACTCGGTTTTAACATCAGTCAGAGATCGGTCTGTCTGTTTGTTTTGCACAAGTACACCATCTCCAGCTCCCTAGGTTCTTCGTTTCATGTCATCTACACATCTCAAAAAACCCCAGCCTGCTCCTATTCCAAATTTGTTTGTTTTGTAGACAGACCATCAGACTGAACATTTTGTTTGGGAAGAATGGCCAATATTTAATGTCTTCTATTTCTCAGAGGAAATGTCTTCAGCCAGCAGATGTCACATTAACAAATTCTGAATCCTGATGGAGACATTGAGTGTGTAGACAGGACTCAGAGACCCACAAAGACATAAATCAGGTCTCCAAAGTATGGCGTGTCAGCCTCTCCAGGTCTCAAGTCCTATTTCTTTAAAATGGGAACAAAAATTGCAAGATGATGAGATATGTAAGTATTTGTAGAACATTTAGAATGGTCTGTTAAGGAACAGGTGTCATGCGGGTGATTGATTTCACAGAAAACCACTCACAGGACAACTGTGTGAATTATCTTCCTCATGAGCCCCGCAGTACCATGGTTCAGGTTTCTGCTTAGGAGAAATCGGCACCCCCTCCTGTTTATTTGCACTCTTTGGCCAGCAAGTGACTTCCTGCTACCCCTGAAAAGGATGTCAGCCAGAAGGCTTGCTCCTACACCCTCAGCCTGTAGTGACTACAGGCTTTAGAAATTGAGAATGATGCTGCTCTTACTCAGGCCCTGGGACAACTGAGAGTTGTTTGGCTTTACTGAGCATGCACCCATGATCAACAGATGGACGGATCCCATCTCAGCTCTTCTCAGAAAAGTTTGCTCATGGGCCGTTGGCCAGACGTGGAATCATTTGAAAAGTAACTACTCCTCCAAGATAAATACCTATGCACTCATTGACATCTGACCTGTCCAAAGGCATGTCCCTCAAAGAAGAAGAAAATAGAGAAGGAGGAAGAAATTATTCTAGGCAATCTGTTCAAAAGTCCCCAATTCAGCTTTCAAACAGCATTTTCTTAAGCTGATTGTCAGAACTGTGTTGCTTTGTTTAGTTGGAATGGAATTTGTAGAGTATGCATTGAAAATTCCAGGAGGTAATTTGCCTTCTTCTGAGTCAATAGCACGTAACAAGACCCGCTGAGCGGAGAGGCTGGGACTCAGGCTACACACACACCCGTGTTTCTCAGCTCATTATCGTAGTGAGGGTTCTAACATTCATCTGTGGCTTATGCTCATAGACTGAGTGTAAGATAAACTGCAGATGCACTGCAAAGTGATAGCTTTAGCTGTTTGTAATTGTTAGAAAGTATGTAAGGAGGCATCTTCCTGTTTGTACATGGAGAGCTGTGTAAGAATGGAGTCAGGCATCCCAGCCCCCTACCAAGAATCCAGATTGCTTGAGACTGAAGGAACAAGGAGCTAGGATTCTCCAGAGGCCCTTATCCAAACTCACCTAAGGACACTTCTGAAATTGCTAATGCCACGTCCCACCCAGCGCTGGAATCAGAATCCTTGAGGAGAAAGAGAACATCACGAACATGCTCTCCAACGATTCTGACTGCTGCCCAGGTCAGATGGTCCAACCTCATCATTTAATAGTCGATGCTGCCAGAGTAAATATTAAAGTAAAAAACAAAGCAGCCATTGTTTTGTTGGTGCCTCCTATTAGTATTTAGTCCGCTTGGTGGATAAAGCCAGCTCCCTCAAAGCACTGTGTTCTAGCTTTCTCTCCCTGTTTCTGGGGCAACTTATTCATTCATCTTGGCACCCATTTCTCCATCTGCCAAATGAACAGAGTGCTCATTCTTCCTTCTTCAAAGAGTTCCTTCTCTATGAAGGTTATGCATAATAGACAAAATGACTTCAGACTTCAGGGAAGTTTCCTTAGTTCATCGCTAAGGGGGCGCTGCACAGGGTCAAGCTATTGAAGATTCACAGGGAGGAGATCAAACAGAGGGACGCATCATGGAGTGGAGACCATGGTCACTTTCTCCATCATAAACAGAAAGCCACTGATCATATGAAATCATATCACAAATCATATGGAAGACCCAGTCCTTATGAGTTAGAATGCTAACAGTTAGGGGCTACTCTCAATATTGGTTTTGTTGGTTTCTTAAAAGAAACAAAAAACAGTACAGGGAATTAGATGTAGACATGGAATCTTGGAGGAAAAAATAGCATTGACAAAGCATTCAAAGAATGATTTGTCTTCAGGAAAAGAAACATTGATGAATAAGAAAACACCTGCAGAAAGTATACCGTGGGAGCATTAATCACTAACTCTCTGGGGACAATGCCCAAGGATTTTTATTTTTCCTCTATTACAAATTACAGGCCTGAAAGTACTTATGTAGCCTAAGATATGATGTGATTTTTTTAAAAAAAGCAACACTCAGAATATGCACAAATTGCAGTAAGGAATTTAAAGTGGTATTGAAAACTAGATATGAAATATAGACTGTGTATATTCTTTTGGGAAGAAAATGGGTATTAAAGATATTATCGCTATTTGTTTATAATAATACTCAGCCTGTAAAGTTGTCACCTTATTGAATAAAGTACTTAGACAAGTGGTGATCTGTGTCAATATTATAGATTTGTGTGTAGTCTACTTGGGGTAGAAGTAGAATCTTGAACCTAGAAACTATAAATGCCAGAGGCCCAGGAAGTCCTTTATCTTCAGAATATTTGTTGCACCTTTTGCCAAAGGATGCTTAGGAGGAAGAGGTTGTGTGCTGTAAAGCAGCATCCTAGATAATTTTTGTTCTAAGAGGATAGATTTGTAAGATAATCCCTGTACTCTCAGGAAGACTTGGGAGGTTCACTCACTCATTCATTTTTTCATTCATTCAGTGATTATTAGAAATGTGCTCCCTGTGTAGAATACAGGGTTTGGCCCTGGAGGTCAAGGGAAGCTGCCCATAGCTGGTGGGCAAGATAGCCTGGAGGCTAGGACATGAGACAGAGTTCCATCTGATATCACAGGAGACTGGGTTCAAAGACTCTCGTTCAAGAATCTGGCCTAACTGGAATATGGAAGTGGTCAGGAAAAGCTCCTTTGGTGACAACTGATCAAACCCTAAAAGAAAAGTAGGATTCCAGGATGTGAAAACGAAGTCTCAGGCTGAAGGTAGTTGACTGATGTGAATGCAAGAAGCAAGAGAACCTAGAGATGCCTGGAGCAGGAAGGAGGAGGGAAGGCACAGTGTGAGGTGGGTTGGGAGAGTCTGGAAGCACCCTAACACACATGGCCTTAGAGGTCTTGTTAAGAAATCAGTGTAAGATGTTATTACCTATTGAAGAGCTTAGAGTGGAAGAGTGCCGTAGCCAGATTCATGAAAAAAGACAGTTCTGACTTATGGTTGAGAGGAGATCACACGGGAGTTCACCTATGTAGACTTCCTAGGTGGCCACTGAAGTAGACCAGGTGATCCTGCAGCAAAATGTGATGGTACAGATGGACAGGTCAAGGAAGGGGATTCCTTAGGACCTGGGTAGATTGGAGCAAAGATGTGATTATTGCCAGGATATTGAGTTTGGAAACTAAATGAGGAAAACAAAGGAGAGATTGTTCAAGAAGGAAGGATGGGTGGTGGATGTGCGATATTTGAGGTCAGGCAGGATGAGATGTGAAGATGTCCATTCAGCTTGGCATCATGAAAGAGATCATCAATGACCATGCGTGTGTGGGTGTTCAGTAGGGTGATGGGGCCAAAAGTCCCATTGCAATGAGGTGGCAGATGGGCAGAAGGTGTTGGGAGCAAGTGTTCCCAGGAGACAGCAGTGAGTAGTTAGCACTTTCTCAACCTTGAAGCTCTGGACAATGGGGATGGATGATTCTTTGCTGTTTGTCCTGTCTATGTAGGATGCATATTAGAATCTCAGACCTCTACCCATATGATGTCAGCAGCACTCCCCATGCATACAAGTTGTGACAACCCAAAATATGTACAGACATTGTCAAGTGTGGGCTGGGTGCCTGGCCCCTCCCAATGAAGCTACTGACTCAGAGGAAAACCAGGGACCTTGGAAGAGTTATTTTCTTTTAAATGGGAGAGAGTTTTTTAAATATTCAGAATCTCTTTTTTTAAGATAGAGATAGTGAGAAAGAGAGGGAGAGAATCAATTATATTTCGTTTTTCATATGCCCTTCATTGCTCCAACACTTTGCTGTGTACATGGTGCTGGGCTTTGAACTTGCATCCTCCTGCATGCCAGGCAAGCATCGGAACCGCTGAGCCACCGCTCCAGCCCCCAGAATCCTTAATAAGGATATGGTTGAGGCAAAGAATGTAGGAGACAGAAGTGGAAGGACATGGGACTCACCAGGAAGGCGTCAGCCCGTGGAGAACTGGGTTCCCCATCACAATGGCGGCACCAAGGAAGGGTGGGCAATGGTGTGGGCAGCTTGTGTTACCAATGCTGACTCCAGGGAGCTGAGCATTTCCCAGATCCTGGTCTTCCTTAATCTTTGCCCTCCATCTCAGAGTGAAACACAGCACGAGTCACAATGCATTGATGAATTTGGGAGGAATTTGCTGTGGAGAAAGCAGCAGAGTTCACATCTGTAAGGAACACTTAGAGCAAAGTGAGCAGAGGAAGGGCAGTGGTGGTGCCCAGTTTCCTGAGGCAGAGCCACCTGATGAGCAGCAGCCTGTGCCTGAAGCAAGCCTGGACCAGCTCCACTGTGAGAAAGAGTGAGCCAGGGAAGCCGAGCAAACTGGAAGACCACAGGGGCAGGGCTAGTCCAATCGACTGTTTTCCTGTGGGGCATAGATGCAAGATCTCTTTGGAACACACACGATTAGGAAAACCTATGTTCAAAATCCCCACTCTATGCATTTTCCAGACATTAGTGAACACCATTTTTTTCTTAGCCTGTTATTACCTCCCTCTAAATCTGTTGTTCAGCTTTTGGCCAGACATGCCAACATCTAATTACTATAACTGGGAAGAGGAGCATCTGGCCAAGGAAAGGTTTATTTACCCAAAGGGCACAAGGGTCACACATCAGCACTGACGGAGGGAGCTATGGGTGATGGAAACCATTAGCAATTTGAATGGGTGCAAATCCAGGCATCACAAAAGAACCTAGACAGTTAACCAAATAACTCTGGATCATGGTATAGGAATCTCTAAAAAGAAGATTAAAAATGTGCACATCAGAGAATTATCACAGGCTATCATGAAAAACATTACCAAACATGTTCTGAGTGTTTGACACACAGAACAGACTCCATAAGTAACTGTTCACAGATTGAATGTTAGACCAGCTATATTTAAAACAGTGAAATGTGATCAGGGAATTTCAAAAGTAGACTCCAATTGGGGTGCAAATGAACCAGAAACAGAGGTATATTATTTGATAAAGTTTGAAAAATCTGAACAGGCCAGTGGTTCAAGCAATGAACATTTGAGCTCACCAGGAATGTAGCATTGCTGTGTCTTGCAAATTACTTTACTAAAACTTACATACATAAAACAAATCTTCTAATTATTTTGGCTGGAGTCAAATGGTGGTGAATGTATTATATAATCCATTGCTGTGCATTGGACAAGAGGCTGTGTGTGCATTTTGGTTATTCACAGCTGCCTCCAAAAAGTGCAGTCCATAAAGTGAGGGGCTGTTATTGATGGTGGCATGATTATATGTCTCTATGGCACAGATATATCAGCCTGGCACTTTTCTACTTACTCCAGGAATCCTATAAGGTACAGTTCAATGGCATTCTTACTTAACAAATAATTTTAATTTGTGCATTCAGAATGATAGATTTGTGAATGTTAGCGACAGCACAAACCCATCACTCATCCACTTCTTCCCCTGGTTGCTTCTTGGATCACTCTCTCTGCCCTCTCATCTATCTGGTGTTCTCACCAATACAGCCTTAAATATCTCAAGCTGGAAGGTTTCCCTGCTCCTTTAATAAAATGTGTGATCAAACAGAAGGAAGAGTATTCTAATATAATATCATTCTCCCATGTTACACCACCATTATATTTTCAGCTTTCTAATCATCCCACATGAGTATCAATGGGCTTAACACCAGCCCCATTCATAAGGGAAATAGCATCTTTCATGCCGGTCATAAGAAGGGTGTTGAATCAGTTTTCGGTTTTGTTGGTTATTTTGTTTGATTGATTTAAAATGAAAATCAAGAATTAAGATGGTTTCAAATACCATCAACTTTTCAGTAAGTTGCCACTGTAAGTGAACCCCATAAAAATCATCAAAGTATAATGCTAGGCACCACATTGTATCTTCCTCAAACTTCCTCAAAAATGTTTAGCAATACTGAAAGGATCAGAGTATTTTTATAAAGACAGATAGACATGTATTTCAAATACCAGCAAAATTGTAAATAAATGAGGATTCTCAAAGCTGAGCCACTGTAACCCACCAGTCACGTAGTTGGCCACGTAGATTACCATAGGAATTGAGGCAGAGCTCTGTAGTAAACGCCACAGGTTTAAATGAGGAAGGCTCTGCGTGCATTCCACTAGGATTTTTTTCCTGTTTTATTCTCCCTAGGCAGTTTCCTGGTTAGAGAGTAGGACAATTTTTCTCTCTTCTATAGTCACTTGGTTGATACCATTCCCCAAAAGCAGGAGCTTCCAAAATCTTGCAGAAGTGTCTGCTTTGAAGTCATGGCTCTGAACGAAATCATTTTCTATATTTCACATAACTATCAATAAAAGCACAGTTAGTGCTCAGGATGCTTCAATGCCAGGACTCACTGAGGGATGCAGGCTGAGCTGATGCAAACAGCCAAGTGACATTCTGTGCACTTTGATGGCACCTGTGCTCTATGCGACCAAATAAGTAAGTGGCTCCAGGAGGTGTACTGGGACCAGAGGAAAGACAGGAAGAGACTACTTTATGCCACCTATGATGCCACCGAGGAGTCTACATGGACCGCTCATGCACTGGTCTACAAGATGAAGGGGTGCAGTTCAACTTCATGACCATAACACCTGCTCTGTTTATCCTGTGCCATCCATCTCACTTCCCACATGCCTCTTCTTCAACTTTTCCAGCATCCACTCAGGGAGCAAGACCATCCTGCTCCCCACACAGCCACCTCTCCATACGACCACTCTGGACCTCTTGACCTCAGCACCCCAACTCCCTCACATACACAGAACAGCTTTCTCAGCCAGCAGCCACAAAGCTGCAATTATGTACAAAGGACAGGGGCCTGTTTGTGAGTAGTTACCCTGGCTATTGAGACCACCCTCCTCACAAGACTCTCAGACACTCCCTCAAGGTAAGTGGAAACACAGCAGCTCACAGTGCTGGTGGCAGAATTGGGGTCAACAGTGGCAGGCCATTGAAATCTTTTTGAATTGAAATTTTCTCCAGATACCTATGGAACTGCACCTACGGCAGGTGAACCGTGCAAAACAGAGATAAGAGTGTTTCAGAATAGTCAAAGAAAAATATTGAGGTTTTAGAGTAAGATGAATCACAGCTAAGTGAAATAAATGTTTTCAAATTACAAATCTACCCTCTCAGATGGGATTATGAATTGTTTGAAGAAAAAGATCATGGCGATATTTTATAATTTCATATTGTAGTTTTCACTGCTGTTATTTCAAATGTTCAGAATAATGGGTTATGCAAAAGCAAATCAATGTAACTTGACTTGTATATGTCACAAGTAGAACCTGAAATTCCTCCTTCCCCAAATGTACACAGGGCAAGAAATTGTCTAAGCTAGATTCCTGCATTTTTTATAGCTACAAGCACATACAGCATTTTCTGGGGTGGTTTCCTGATGTGAAAGTCAGAATTTATAGAATCCAGTCCTATTTGTGAAGTTATTATTATTTTATTACTAAAGCCCATAACTAAAGCTGGGATGCTTATTTAAATTGGCAGTTAGCTGTGAAATGGAAGGATAAAAAGAGATAAAACATTATCCATTTCTGGATGTAAATTACCTCTAAACCCTGAGACTCAGGCATACATTTGTCTGAGCTGTTTTGTGTATTTCATTTCAGCTAGACTGCAAGTGCTAGGACTGAATCTCTTATTTTAAACATAGCAACACAAACTTTCACATTCCCCTCAGTGTTCACAGCCAGTCTCTCCTGGAGCCCCGCAGTACACATGGCTCATCATACACGGACACACGTGCACATGCATGCCTGCACGCACTGCACTCCGACCCCCATTCCCACCACCTGGCTGCACTGTTCTCTTAATCAAAAGCACGGATGAGGAAAACACCTGCCTACTGCAAACACTCAGAATTAGATTCCCATGAAAACCAAACAAAAAGGCAATAGAAAGAGGAAGTGGGCGATATTAAATTTTTCATTAGGTCCGTCGCGCCAAAGCATTTAGGCTCTGGGCTCAGGAAGAGTGTTTTCTTGCTGACCCATCATCTAGTCTAGTTAGATGAACTTGGTAAATACTCAAAATCACGATACGAATGGGCTTGGAAAATCATGAAAATGGATACATGCTGGTGGTGGAGGAAAGAGCTTACTAAGGAGTCTTAATAATTTGGATTTTATTTGATCTTTCTTAATGAATTGCAGGGACAAATGGCTATTGCCTTAGTAGGACTTACATTTGGTGATTTTCTAGGCATCAAAACACCTGCTAAACCTGAATGCTTCATCATCACAGGGCACCCACCTTGGTTTAGTACTGTCGCACCAAATATATTCATTGTAATATAAGAATGTGTTGCATCTTAGTGTTCCCCACAAACTATTGTGCACATTAAATATAGTAACTGTGAGTTATCTGTCTGGCCATCCACCTATCATTTATCTATCTTCATATACCCAAGACATTGTCTGAAACATAGTTAAGTGCTAATAAATAAATAAAATGCTTAATAAAATGAATAGATGAGTGAACAAATAAGCTACAGCAATTGAAACAACACAGAAAGTACTCAATAAATGCTAAGAATATATCATGCACTTACGCAGGATGAGCATTTATAAAATAGGAGATAAAAAGACAATAGATTAGAAGTAGAAATATTCGGGATTTACATTGATCTGGTGATAAAAGCAGGATACGGAGGCTCTAGCTACGTTTCAGTGGGAATTATAATGCAGGCTTAGGAATGTTGAATTTATTTCAGTGAAATAAAAAATTCTTTGTTTCTAATAAGTAAAGAGCCACTATTAATCTGGAATATACAAGATTGGAATAAAGTTACTATTCTAATCATGAGTACAATGTCCAAGATGTTTGGATTAGTTTATGGTTAAAATATGCAGGACCCCATAACGTAGGTAAATATGATCCATATGATGTTCCAAAGCAACGAATCTAATGTGGAAAGGTGACAGTCCAGAGACAGCCTCCAGAGACAGTTTTCTCAGTTTGACCAGCACAAGTCTGCATAAATGTCTAGGGAACTTCCTGACCTAAATCATCAGGGTAAAACCACCTGATCCTTCTGCTTACACAAAACTATGGTTCTAATTTTATGGTAAGATATATATTCAACTTGTATATTATATCCTAAACAGATATTATCTCTGTTATCATTAATGAAGTTGTCATTGGACTAAACAGATATGTACATATAATTTCCATATCTGTTCCCCTGTGGAGAAAAATAAAAAACTAAGACTGAAAAACAGCCATTGCTGATTTTATATTTAGTCATCCAGCATTGTTGATTTGCTAATAGAAAAGTTAATTAAATGTTAACCGATGCTATTATGAATCAAAGAGGTAAAATACAGGCATCAGAATACAGAATATAATGTTGCCGGACAGTTCATTCCCTCACGGTCTGCCTAAACCTGGTCCAAGAAGGAAATCTGGTTAGCGAAAGGAGATCTGATTTGATACATACCAAAAAAGAGAGCTTAAAGGCTTTATAACCAATAACATGGTAATCCTCACTCTAGTAAGAGTGAGCAGTGGTTAATGCTTTGGGGAAACTAGGCATAAATGAGGCTGTGGTTAGCAGCAGCTGACAAGGTTCAGAACCCCACCTGGGGCATCAGGCATTTCAGCCACAGCATTCCCAACCGATAAAACCCAGCAATGTTCTCCAAAGCAGGACTGACGCATTCTCTAAGGGCTACTGAAATTTATGGGCAAAATACACTAGTTAAATGACTGATGTATAAAAGTTTGAAGGAGCTTTGAAAAGGGCAAAGAAGAAATGTAATTTCTGAAAAGAGGTAAATTCTAAGATCTACACTAGTACATAAAATCTGTTACAAAAGAATCGCCCCACAAACACAGCACATGCACCTGCGTGAGTGTGTGTGCATGGATACACACGCACGCACACACACATACACACACACACACACACACACACACGGTGAATCTTTCCAAAGTCTTGCAATTTGCAGAAATACAAATGAGTATTTGTGAGCCCTGACTGTACGGTTGTATTATGACCTTCGTTACGTTCAGCTATTTCCGATGCAAGACTGGGCGATGAGGTGTCCCCATGGTTTTGAGCATGCAGCTAGTTATATCACAACAGAAACCTCAGCACTATTTGTTGAACATTCTATCTTGGTCCAGGCAAAGGATATCCTTTGCTTTGTCTCAACAATTATATGGGGAAGAGGTTTTTTGTTTAACAATTATAACTGAGATTTGCCTATTTTTATGGTCCGAGATTAGTAGGTAAATCAGGATTCATAACCAGGTCTGTTGGACGTCAAACCCTTGCTCAACAGCTTCTACATTTTACTGCCACCCCCAGGCACCTGGAAGTCCAATCTATGTAATTTGAGGGGGGGAGGGACGGAATAACAATATACATATAATAAAAAGAACTTTTCATAACTATTAAACAAATATAGCTTCTAAGACTGATGTATAATCTATTAAGCCATTACAACTCAACCTACCCTGTCCCACTGCTAAGCACATGAGAATGGGCTGAGTGAATCACTGTATCTATTCTGATTGATTTTGAACTCATAGAGTCAAAAACAAGGATGTCAGTAGTGCTGGATCTAGATTAACTCATTTGACATTTCTGAAATGTATTCTGTCAAATTAAATCATAGTCCAGAAATGGAAAAGGTCCAAGAACCATCTGAAAGGTTTGTACCTCGAGACTATATACTTAGCAAGCATTTACATACGCTTGATATCTTCATTATGTAGAAAACAATGTCCTTCTCTGAGAAACCCTTAAGTGCCCACTACCTAGGAAATGCATAACACAATGTTCCCTTATTTTCTTCCTGTAGGAAGTGATCTATATTAAGAAAAAAAATAATGTAGAATAGCACTCAGTATTTTTACTCTTGATATGTGCTCCAATAGCAGGCATACTCAACAATGTGGTTTTCAAAGCTTTGTATTAAAATATCAAAAAGTAGGCGCAAGCTTGCAAATTGGTGAATGTTCTTTATCTTAATTATTCAGCCCAAACGAGCTAGTTGCTATCATAGGTTGGAAAGAAGAGTCTCTCCATTGTACTTTCTTCCATAAATTTAGTTTTTTCTCTCTCTCTTTCCTTGTTGGGAAAAATATAATGGATGACAATGGTAAAAATTCAGACAATTTGGAGAGGTATTGAAAACAAAAGTGAAAAATCAATCAAGACTCCACCACTCAGATATAAGGGTTTTAAAAAAACCTAGGTTTACATCCTTCCAGATATGTTTTTATGCATACATGGATATACAAACTAATTATTAAATAATATACAATGCATACAGTTCAAGAATTGAATTTTTAATCTAACAACATATTAAAGTCTCTAAGCAAATATACTATCCATTTGAAGGATGCATATGTTCCCGTATACAGATACAGTCTAATTTAGGTTGTTTTTTGGATGTTTATTTAGACTTCTTTTTTTATCTTATTAAAACACTAGTACCTATGCAATGAAAACTTTCCCTACTTCCTTAATGTAAATTCTGAAGTGAAGATCCTAGGTAAAAGACAGCAATAGGTATTCACTCCAGATAATAAATTCTTTCTAGGGCTTTTAAGCCTCTGAAATTACATATCCAGTTGGTAGAATGTCATCTAGATAGCAATTATTTGAATATTCTAGAATTATTTTTGAAGGGATGTTATGATTTAGATATGAGATGTCCCCCAAAAGCTTGTGTGAGAAAATGCAAGAATGTTCAGAGGTAAATGATTAGATTATGAGAGCTGTGGTCTAATGGATGAATTAATCCGTTTAGTGGATTAACAATTCATATGGATGAAAGCATAGTAACTGCAGGCAGATAGGGCATGGTTGGAGGAAGTAAGCTGCTAGGTTCCATGGCATACAAAGTATCAATTGACGCAAATCTAAAAATAAATTAGGGATTCGGCATTACATAGATTTAAAAGCCATCAGTTGTCTTTGTGATTGAATAAACATGTAGGTGTTTGACTGTTTTCTGTTTGGGAGTTGGTTGGTTTGTTTGCTTAAGTAAGAATGATGGCAAAATTAAGTGGTGGAATAGTTGAGCAGTCTTGTGATTGCATCTGTCTCCAACTCTCTGCTTCCACACTCCTTTGTAAGAATTGAGGCCCCATAGTTCTGTGGTCAACATATTTTCTGCTCTGATTAAAAGGGCTCTGTATTTATTACTTTCATTGCTAGAGTTTTGTTTTTTTAAATGATTGGTCCTTTGCCGACAAAATAAATATTGTGTGCTGTGCTCCATTTATTATGCTTTCACTGTTTTCACTCCTAACTACATACACCTATTTCAGAGTGGCTTAAGACTTAAAGGAATGTGAATTGTTCTGGTTTTTTGCCCACCGCATACATTTAGTGACTATCTAGTCTAAGGCTGGCAGTGCTCTCTACTTGGGTTTCTTCTTGTGAGAGAAAAGAATGAGACAATAACCCCTCTCCTCATGGAACTTATATTCTGGTAATTCAGATGAGGAAACAGAGTCCCAGTAAAATTAAATAACTTGCTGGCTAATTAATGACATGTCTGGGACAGAGTCCTGATCTCGGTTCTCAGAGGCATGGATTTTCACTGTTCTTTTCTTTTTCTTTATTTTTGTAAGGAATTTGATTATTATACAATCAAAAATGCATATAAAGTAACAATATGATATGCTTATATTCTTAAATCAGAATCACCTCCTAAATCCCTTCCTATTCTCCCTCCCTTTCTCCTCCCCAACCTTCCTTCTCCCCCCTCCTCCCCAATACACGTCCCCTAGAATATGTGTTGCTATGCCTTAGTTGGGTGTAATACACAAGACTGACTGCCTTTTATACAGGGTTTAGCTCCAGCCTCCACAAATGAGTGAAAACGTTCGACACTTGACTCTAGGTTTGGCTAACTTTGCTTAGCATGATTTCTTCCATTGCCATCCATTTTGATTCACCATTCTTTGCTAAGCTGGCTGCACTCACTCAATCCCTGCCATTTTGGGAAAATGCTCTGTAAGTCACAAGTAGGATCCTGAAAATGTTGCTAATCACAAACTAAAGTGACACACAGTGTTATCAGATACACTAGGTGGAAATTGGTAGGGTGCAGACTAGGGAAATAAAAATAGGAAAGATGAAACTTAAAAAGTAAAATTCCAATATCTGAAAGCGAATAGTCCCTATCCCTTCTTAGACATATTGAGAGCTGACTTGCCAAACCACCACTGGAAATGTCCACTTGATGCCCAGTGTTTTCTCCTGATAATACCAGCTTCCGTATCTGCTTTACACAATTCCAGGACTTCTCTACCTCCTTTCACTTTTAGTGAGAATATAAAGAAGATCAAGTAAAATTTGGTGTTATATATTAATTTGCTTAAATAATATGAAGAGAAAAAATGAATTATAATCATTCCCCATCCAAATCACCATTTTTGCATATGGTATCATTGTTCAATAAAGCAAGCAAGCAAGCAAGAGTTATTTTCAGGGGTTCATCTGAGTGACATTCTCTCTCACACAGTTGGTGCAGCTGATGCAAACTTTGAATTTGAAATTTTCTAATTGAAATCTTCTCTGCCGTGGTCGAGGAATCTTGCAACTGGAATCACCGGGATCAAATGTTCCTCCCCACAGCAAGCACTCAGATGAAAAAACCCATAAACCACTGTCCGTATGGAGAAGAGACCTGATCTTCCCTGCTGCTTCAGATGAATAATGACTCCTTAATCCTAGCATGCGTAAGGCTGAGTTCCAAACAGACACATTTCAAATAAACTTCCCATTTGCTATCATGTCCTGAGAATTTTAAAATCTGAATGCTTCAAGTGAGACCACTTTCACCCTTTTTGTTTTTATTGATAGATTATTCTCATGTTTTAACCCATGTTCTTCACCTTTCTGTTGCCACTACAGTTGGAAACATACACACAGCGTGTGCATATGAAGAGCTATGCTTTAGACACTATTAGTTTGCAACTCCATTCAAATAAGTGTTTCTTTTCTATCCTTATTATGGTGTGAAACGGGACGACATTATTATATGTGTTCTCCAGCGCAGAACAGGCAGCATAGGTGAAGCAGCTGTTCGGCACCAAGTGTGTCCAGAATGCCTGCTGGATTAATGAGCTGGCCGGAAGCATCTGAATCAGGGCTTTGCCTCATGAAAGGGAGAAGAGCAAGAAGTCATCTCTTCCATCGGTGGTTATTAAATATAGTTGTCAATCACTGTTCTCAAGGCTGCATTCATCCTCCTGAGGTAGGAGTGATTCTCAGACACTCTGGTTTATTTGGGTTAGAGTGAAGGACACTCTGGCAAAAGGACAAAGAATAAGGTCAACCAATGTCAGCCACATACTTAGAGGGCGACTTGAGCTCAGTGTTTCTGGAACAACAGCAAGGTTTGCTGTGGAACACAACACCGCAGAATTGCACCCCTACGGAAAAGTGAGGCTGAGTATCCCCGGGTCGGTTGGCCCTTGTGAACACCGATGATGTCTACACATGAGGGCTACCTGATTTGACTTTAAATTGGGTTTCTGTCCATCCACATCAGAGGCTGGTTCATATTTCCCATTGACAGGTATGGAAACAGCATAGGAATTGAAAAAATCATGGCACTGCATGTTCAATGTTGAAGATGATTAGTGAGCAAAATGAGGATTAGAGCAAAAGTCAATATAATGTAAGCTCTCCTGGAATCTCAGAAGGAAGCATCAAAGAATCAGAGAAATCTGCTCACATAACCATCGAGTAAGAACTGCATGATCTGTCCAGGTGCCAACTGTGTAGACCAGCACCCAGCAGCTACCTGGATGTTCTGGAGCCTGGATAAAATAATTTTGGATCTCAAGGTCCTTTTTCTGAGGGCCCTGGAATAGCCCTAGCAGCAGGGGCTGGGCTTGCACTGAGGCACACAGCCCTGGCAGGTAGGAGGGTCCATCTCACCTTATTACCAAAGCACTAGTGGGGCTAGAAGGGAGGTTGCTCCCAGGGTTTGAGCTGTACCCTGAAGTTGCCCCACTTTTTCAAGCCCTTCTCATAACAGGGTCAGTATCAACATGTGTCTTGGCTACATGATAATCTTTTCAGGACATCCTCACTATTTGATAACATTAGTTTCCCCTCAACATCAATCAGAATGCTGGAACATTTGTGAGACAGATTTGGAATGGTCACAGTAGCAGCAAAACAGATGTCCTACCTGGAGTCAAGTGAGCACTTGTTCATGGGATTGTCAGCCCTGGGACACCAGCCAAAGGATCCCAAATGCCCACTCAACCCCATGACCAAGGAAATCTGGGCTGGCGATTTGGACTACATGACTCCATGCCCAGTGGTATGTGCCAGTGGTACATCAGACTTCTTTTTGGGCATATTCAGGCAGAAACTCAAGCTGCTTCCTGGTTTTTGTGTGGTTTCTCCCTTTTTTTATGATGCTACACTACTGCTGCTGAAACAGTTTTTCCAAAAAAAGTTCCAAAAAGCCTCCAGCTCAAATTTAATTTGAACTTGGCCAATAGATTTGTTTCAACAGCTATAAAACAAGAGTTTTCAATTCTTGCCAGTGGTAAGTGCTTGTTCACATTATGACCTTTCTGTTTTGCTCTCTCCTTTGTTTCTTTCCTATTTTCTTTCCTCCTGTGGCTCCTTCGTCTTAAGAAGTGAGAGTTTTTGAGAATTCAGTGAGCTTTGGGCATTGCCCTGAGCACAGGCTTCTGCTGGTTCCTATAATGCAGCCCAATTACAGAATTTTCCATGTACTTGGCAAGTTATATATACTCTTCATGAAGAATTTCTTGTTCTTACAACAACAACAACAAAAACATAAAAAATATCCTGACCCTCCTAGGTGACAGTCTTCTACAATTACCCTTGGAACCTGCACTGCCCAATATAGGAGCTATTAGCCACATGTAGCCACTCAAGTTTAATCCGAATTAAATAAAATTTAAAATTACATTCCTCTTCTCATTGCCCATATTCTTTTAATAAAAAGTCATTTGTAACTGAAAATAGTTATATATAATTAAAGGGTGTGTGTATTTATAGGGTATAAATGTTTCAGTACATATATACATTTTGGAATGATCAAATCAGGCTAATCAACAAATCTTTTGCTCAATTGTTTATTGTTTCTTTGTGATGAGAACATTTACAATCCTTGCTTTTAGCTATTTTGAAATATGCCATACATTATTATTAACTGCAGTTATCATGAAGTGCCGTAAAACAACATAAGATATTCTTCCTCTCTAACTGAAACTTTGCATCCTTTGACCAACTTCTGCCCTGTCTCCATTTACTCCTCATCTCCCTGACCTCTTCACTCTCAATTTCCGAGTTCGGTTCCTATTGCTCAGTGAGATCATGTGGTATTTTTCTGACCATACCTGGTTTATTTCACTTAGTATGATTTCCTTTAGGTCTACTTGGGCTTTTGCAAATGACAGAACTTCTTGCTTTTTAAAACGTGAATGGTATTCCTTTGTGGTTATATATAATATATATATATATATATATCACCTCACACACACACACACACACACACACACACACACACACCATATTTTTAATCCATTCACCTTTGGAGAGGCACTTAGGTTATTTCCATATTTTGGTTATTGTGACTAACACTGTAATGAACATCAGTGTATAGCTATCTCTTCAACATACTAATTTAGGTTTCTTTGTATATTCAGAAATAAATTGCTGGATCATATTGTAATTGCACTTTCAGATTTTTGAGCAACTTCCTACTGTCTCCATGAAGGCTGTCCTAATTACAGCACCACCAATGGTGGGCAAGTGCTCCCCTTCCTCCACAGCCTTGTCAGCACTTGGCATCTTTCATCTTCTTTATGGTAACCAGTCTGACAGATGTGAGGTGATATCTCATTCTGGTTTTAATTTTCATTTCTCCAATGATTATTGATGTTGAGTACTTTTTTATATACCTGTTGACCATTGGCTTATATTTTTGTTATTACTAAGAATTGTCTATTCAAGTCCTTTAGTTTGCTTTTTTGTTTCTTTTTTGTTTGTTTTGCTTTGTTTGGTTTGGTACTGGGAACTGAACCTGAGCTATATCCCCAGGCCATTTGAGCTTTTATTTTGAGATAAGGTCCAGGTTACCCAGGCTGGCCTTGAACTTGTAATCCTCCTGATTCAGCCTCCCAAGTTGTGGCATTACAGGCATGTGCTCCTGAACTTGACCCCTTTGCTCAAGTTTAAATAGGGTTGTTTTTTGTTCTATTTTTGAATAATTTGATGATAAACTATCATGTTTTGTTTTGTGAAAGAAAGTCTTTATTACTATTTTATTTTTCAAAGTCAGGGTTGCTAGGTAAAGTATTATTGGTTTGCACATTTCTTTCTTTCAGGACTTTGCCATTCCCCTTTGTTCTGGTCCGCAAGGTGTTTGCTAAGAAATTCATTAATAGTCTTATGGAGGTTCCCTTGTGCGTGATGATTCACCTTTCCCTTGTTGCTTTCTGCACTCTCTAGCTTCTGACAATTTGATTATGATATATATTTGTGTGGATATCTTTGGATTAGTCCTAGTTGTGCTTCCTGGATCTGGCTTTCCATTTCCTTCCCCAGACTTGGGAAGTTTTTTGACATTATGTCCTTGAATAATTTTTCTATCTCTTCTGGACACTTGTAATGCATAAGCTATTCCACTTGAGAATGTCCCCTACATCTCTCAAGCCACTTTCACTCTTGTTCATTCATTTTCCTTCTGATCCTCAGAGTGGATGACTTCTAGAGTTCTTTGAGTTCACTGATTCTTTCTTCTGTTTAGTCTACTATTATACCCTTCTATTGAATTTCTCAGTTGTTCAGGTATAGTGTTGTTCAGCTCCATGATTTGTTTAGTACTTTTTAAAACTTTCCCATTGTTGAAATTCTTAGTTTGTTCCTGCAAAGCTCCCTTGACCTCAATGTCTTTATGTGGTAAATCATTTTGGTCAGTTTCTAGACTTTTTTGTGTTTTTTTGTTTTTTTTTTTTTTTTTTGCATTATTAGGAAATGAACCCAAGTAACACTTTACCACTGAGCTGCATTCCCAGTCCTTTCTTTACTTTTTTATATTTTATTTTGAGATAGATTCTTCCTAAGTTGATGAGGATCTTCCTATATTACTAAGACTGGCCTCAAACTTACTCATGTCTGAGCATGCCGAGTCACTGGGATTATAGGCATCCAGCACCATGTGTAGCTATCTTGTTTTATTGGATTATATTTTCCTGTTTCTTCAGTTTCCATGACTTTCTTTGTTGGTTTATGCTCAGGATTAAAATGTATTTCTTAAAACTGATGAACTTTTAAGAAATTTTTATTTTTCATTTTAAAAGATTTTTATTATATATATTTGTATATATTGTATATGTGATGCACCTCATGATGTTTTGATACATATATATACATGGTAAAATGATTACTACAGTGCAACAAATTAACAAGTTCCTCACCTTTCATAGTTACCTCTTTGTGTGTATGTAGCAAGATCACCAAAACTATTCTTAGCAAATTTCCATTGTATAATATTATTGACTACAGTCCTCATTCTGTACATTAGATCTCTAAACTTATTCATTCTCCCTAACTTCAAACATATCAGGTAAATTTTAAAGTAGCAGTTGGGCAAATCCCATTCAATTTAATGAATGTCTGCTGTGTAAGCTCTGGGATGGGTACAGACGCAAACCCAATATGGACTCAGAATATTTTCCAGGCATGATGAGATGAGAGTCATCTACTTCATTTCATTCCAACACTAAGAACTCTTGCTCCATGTGTCTCTGGGACAACCAGCTATTCCAGTCTCAGTTTCTGTTGCTCATGGACAGAGCTTCAGTGAATGATCATGTGACTTCTAGCAATAAGAGTAGAAACATGGCGGGTTTTGAATCCCACACTCTTGGATGCAGATGCCAATTCTTCTACTTAATATTATGAGACCTTAATTTCTTCTGCAGTGGCTTCCATTCTTTGGACTTTGGGTTTCTCATCTATGCAATGGATATGATCAAATCAGTTTTATTCAGGTGATTGGAGGATTACACAGCTAAAGTTAAGCATTTAGCTTGGTAGCTAGTTCACAGAAGCTGCCAACTCTCAGATATATGATAAAACATAATCAGTTAATTCATCCTCAGTTTATTTCTCCTCTTCTCTTTTCTGATCCAAGCCTTAGCAGATTATACATTATCGAACAGTGGCATCTCCATCCATGCCCCCAGCACCCCTGCCTTGTTGACTTTGCCTTTTTGTTCTCCGTGAAACAAAAAATATTATTCTCACCCACTGATCTCTCTCTCTCTCTCTCTCTCTCTCACACACACACACCTCCTCCAACTAGAACATAAATACCTGAAAAAAGAGACTCCTACTGTTTATTTAACATTACATTCCAAGCACAAGAACAAGTAGGTGGTCAGTACATATTTATGGAATTGATAAAAGTCATTCTGATAAGTAATCTACTTCCTCAAATTAGATATTCAGCTTAGCATTCACCAATATTTTAAACATACCAAGCCAATATCATGCCCAAGCCCCTGGCCACATACTCAAACAAATGAAGCAACATTTGGAAAGGAAAAAATAAATAAGAAACCTTAGATTTGAAATTAATTCTATAATAATATTTTATTATTACTGATTTACGGCAAAACACTTTAGAATTTAAGTACAGTTTAAGTTAGATTGTAATGAAGAGTAAACTATAATAGAAGGGAACTACTGATCTGAGATTAGCAATAACTATAATCAGAAGGGACTTTAAGGCATCATCAATTGTATCCTTCATCTCCAAGATTTCTAAGTAGATTTATTAATATGAAATTTAAAAGAAAGTCTATTTGTCACAGTTAGCGTAAGATGTCTTATTTTTTTATTGTATGGGGGATTTCACCCAGGGCCTCACACATGGGCCTGAGCTCTACCACTGAGCTACATTCCCAGTCCAAGCCATCTTTTAAATTTGAATTTTAGCTTGAAAATAATCAATCGGCATCATCCTCAGTGGTTCAAAACAGCAGTTAGAAAAGCTTCTACCAGTGGGATTTTAAAAATATAGTGGAACTTGACAAGTAATTCAAGCACTAAAATGTAATTTTAAAAAAATAAGTCCTAGCCTTGACTTAAGGAAGGCGTAAGATGCCCAGACCGCAGGTTTTCCACGTTGAAAGGGTGAGCTGATACCCCTTTAAGATCCCAAACTGGGACTCTCATTTAAATTCCCTTTTCCATTTCACAGCTGTTACAATGTTTTCCAAAAAGACTCTGGAGCTTAATTTGGATTTGAGCACTGTTGAGCCCACACAGAGCTAATGAGAAACTGTGCATCAGCAGTCTGGTACCACTTACATAGCCTTTTCTCAAACAAATAATCTAATACCTCTTCTGTGAGTCAATGAATTTATTAAAGACAAATAGTCAGTCCTATCTGAAAATCCTGCAGAATGCGCCTTTCGACTAAATGACATTTAGCCAAGTTGTAACTCTAATGGCAAAGAAAACAGTAGCAGCTCAGGCCTTAAACCTCTGTCCCAGGGTGAATGTCATTTCCAATATCCTGCACAAATTCTTTGAAGGATTTGGGCCTGGCAAACCCCAGAGGGCTTCTTCAGAATTAGTTAATAGTGAGAAAGCATCAGGCTAAATTTATTGGTTATCATCCCCCATGACTGCATAAAAAATAAAATTAAAAGGAAGCCCCGAAAGAATAGTTTATCAAGCTTGGTAATGGTATCATCTCTGACAGTGAGGTCATAAAAGCATATTAGTGACCCCCTGATGGAACGTGTTTACTGGTAAAGTCAAAGAGATTGATCATTTTACCCAGGAAGTGGCATTTGAGTTCAACATACTGCTGCTGTTAGTTTGAAAAACACACTAATCATCTCATTCATGGTGCACAATAAAAGCCTGAAACAAGGCGCAATTATGGGGTCTTTATAGACCTACCAGCTCCTTGTGGGATGCTCTGAAATGCAGTCTATTTATAGACTGCTCTTCTGGAGGTGCCAGAGCCCTTCTTACTTAGCTTCCCCAGCAGTATGGTGAGATACAGAGAAGGCCCTTCGGGAGGCCACAAGATGATGAGTAACCCTCAGCAGAGCCCGTCTCAACGCTGGCCTTTCAGGAACACTCTAGACTGCTGGTTTACTAAAATAAATATTTGTTTCTGTCTTTAGTCCATTTCTGCTGCTGTAACGAAAGCCCGAGAATGGGTCATTTGTAAACAGAAATTTGTTTCTTACTATTCTGGTACTGGGAAGTCCATGATGAAGGTGCCAGCAGGCTTGGTGCCTGGTGTACACCTCCTCCTCATAGATGATACCATCTAGGTGTTCTCATGCAGCGGAAAGGAGGCAAGGGCAAAGAAAAGACCCAGGGTGTTCCCTCTAACCTCTTCTCTAAGGAGGTGACATCAGCTCTGAATGGCCCTACCTCTTTACACCAGCACATTGGCAACTATGCTTCAGCGTATGGATTTGGGGGACATAGTGAGAGAATGGAGTGACCTCTTTAGAAATGAGCGTCTGAAAATATCCACCACAATATCTCTGAGAGGTTTGCTGGATTCTCCTCACAGTGTAAATAAGGAAATTGAGGCCTTGTGCCCACCAGGGACTTGGACCAAGATTCACAGGCAGCTTTGACTGTGGCATGTTCTTGTCTGTCCCACATCTACTGAAGCTTGCTGCATGTTGATCCTGGGGATAAAAGGAAGCAAATGATGGAAGAGGGCTCCCCATCCACTCAGCTTCTTCTTAAATGTATTTGGTTAACCAAAAGCAAAAAAATAGATTCTTGAGGACTCTTTGGCATGTGCATAATGCATAATCTCATTCAGTCTACTTTATGAACATGTGACTCGGGTGTTTGTAATTATCTGTGTGGTTGGGAAATTTGAGGCATAGAGATATTCAGCGGCTTCCCCAAGGTCACACAATCTGTAGATTGTGGAGGCTGGACCAGACTTGCCTAAACTTGGAGAAAAGTTCTGATCACATTACAACCATCAGGAAGCTGATGGGAAAAGTGTGTTGTCATTAAGTGGCCTGCCATTGAGATGATGGCAAGGGAAGTGTCAGTTGGGCTTGGTGACAGAGGGACAGAGAAGCTTGCAGCTCTTCTTCTCATGAGTCCTCACCCTGTACCAGGATGTGGCACAGATACGATGACAGCAACCACCGTAACCAAAGGACTTTGGAAATGGTTGCGTTGCTGCGTCTCCCATCGGGTCTAGAATTGTTCCTTCCTAAATCCAGGGCACAGTGAGGACTTTTTTCATAAAGTGGGCTCTTCCTTCTCCCACCAGAACATCTGAGCCACACTCTTATTTCCTTTTTCTGTAGCATGGTCATCTCCCACATCCTACAGATGGATTTGTTCATTATGGTTAAATTTTTTATTTATTTTATTGGTGTATTATAGTTTTGCATAATGAAGGGATTTCTTGTTACACATTCATACATGCACACATTATAACAATGCAATTTGGTCGCATTTCTTTCCCAGCACTTCCCTGCTCATCTCTTTTCTCCACTGCTTCCCCACCCCCATTACATACATACATAGGGTATGTATGTATGTATTTCTCATGTTAAATGCCTTCATGGATACTATTCAGTATCTCAGGGGTGCATAGTATACTATAAAGTATTTATAACCACCCATTTTCCCTCCCCATCTTCCTTCCTCCATCCTCTTCTCAATCCTCCCATAACCAGACTTCCCCCAGTTCGTTGTTTATCTGAGTTTGATAGATCTATCATGTAAACTTGACCTTCTCTCACTTATAGTTAATTTTACAGTCTCCTATACCTACTACCAGATAGTCCCTAAGCAACTACTTGAAGATTGATTGATTGATGGCCTAGGAGTCAGAAACCTTTTAATCCCAGATGCCATTTTAGTCCCTTTGGACAGCATGACAAAATAGCATGGGCTGGCCAGCTTAGAAGGGACATTTTCTTTGTACCAAGTCAGAGGCTGAGCTGTGATCGAGGTGTGGACAGATCTAATGTCTGGGGAGAACTTGCCCTTTGGTCTGCAGATAGGCACCTTCTCTGTGTCCTCCCACGGCAGAGAGTGGGGAGAGAGCGGGATAGTTCTTGCCTGTCTCTTCTCATATTAAGACTTTCTCTCTTTCGTTAGGGTGGCAAGAGCCAAAGCTGAAATAACTCATATGACCAAACTTAAACTTGTGTGAACACATTTATGTGTCATTAAACTCTTTCCTGACCAATAGTCATCCTATTATTCATTTGTATGTGAAAAACATTCTAAAGGACCATTGTAGCTAATCACAAACACACCTAACATGTTAGATGCACATTATTGTTCCCCAAATCAAAGCCTAATGCATGTTATCAGCTATTCAGAGAAACGACTGGTAACAGTTAGATGATTCTTACTGTCTGATTTTGAGCTCAAGGAGGGGAAAAGTCATAAAAACAGATAAACTATAGATTTTTTCACTACCTTTTTGTAACACCCGCACACACAGAGAGAAGTAGACAGCGATTGAGACTCCTGGTTTGGAGTTGTCCTAGTAAAAAAAGATGTTTGTTGAAAACAGATGGCAAGAAACGAGAGCGTAGACCTTCAGGGCTGCCGTGCGGCGAGCTGCCCGCCGGGGGCCCTCGGTGTGGTAGTTAGAGCAAATGGCTCAGGACTGGAAGGTGCTTGGCTTCCAACTCAAGCAGAACGAGGGTTTCTGCGGGAAGGTGTGTGTGGATGTGTGTCAGATGATGCCTCAGGGAAATCATCTAACCTCCCTGAGACTCAGCCAACCCAACCACAAAACTTCCCTAGAAAGGAAAACTGGCATCTGAGTTATTTGTTGCTACAAAAAAAGAAAGAAAGAAAAGAACAAAGACCTGCTCTATCATCCCTTGCCTGTGGCCTCGTCCCTTCGTGCATGCCATCTTTTCTGGCATCATCATTTTCACATGATCTGATTGTACAGGGTATGGGTTAAATGGAGTAACACTACGCATACCGTGAATTTATCATTTGCCCTATGCTGAGTGTGTGCATTCTAGAATATGGGTCCCAGATGTGGGGGCTTCTCAGTCCTGAGCAATTTCAAAAGAGGTGGTTGGATATAACATGAACCTGTCAACTACTCTTATCTTATGTCTCAGGAGCAAAAGATAAATAGATGCAATTTTAGTGAATTTTTTAAGTACAGAAAAATGGAGATTCATAAATATTTTGTTTCAGTTTTTGAATTAATTTTCCAAATTTTGTCGTGGGCTGAGGGAATCTATCATGGCCATCCCCTAGAGTGCAGATGGGCATTGTGAAGCAGTTGACCCATGCACGAGAGTGGAAAAGGCAGCTCGTCGCAGTCCGCGATTATAGCACAAACTCGACTGTGCTCACTGATGTGCACACGGGTGCACAAGTCAGTGAAGTCAGTCTAGTGGACGGTTTGCAGTGAGGAGCTCAAAACAGGGCAGGGCACGCACGCACAGCTGCAAAGCCACATGCATTAAGACGTCACTGAATTTTCGGAGCCAAATGGATTATTTCCCATGAAGCGGAGAGAAGAGTAAGAGGTGAGCCAAGTTTTAGAGAAATGATCGCACTTGATTTCATATAAGAAAAAAAATTGCACCAGCCTGTGGGTTGTGAGAAGATGGGGCGAGGATGCGCATGTTGTCAGGCTACACAAGGACTGACTGTTGGATGTCAAGGTTCCTGTGTTGCGTAAATACATAGGGAACTGGAGGTGAGCGACTGAGCACATTTTGGACTTCAAGCTCGGAAGGGAAAGAACTAGCTCATGTGTTTCAAGCCATGTTTGGTGGAACACAGTCACACCACTCACTTGCATTTGGTCTGCAGCTGTTTTGTCCTTCATCTGGCCCTTTATAAAGGCACATGCCACAAAGCATAACAAGGTGACTCTGCACCAATATCCAGTGGGACTGAATGCAATCGTCCACTCTTGTGCTCTGTCAGGCTTGTCACAGCTTTTGAAGACACAGGGAGGTCACTGGAAGGACTAGCCAGAATGCTCATTTCAAGCAAATCAGGGACAACAGGGAAGTTGGAATGGACCATGGAGGATCGAGTACACATGAGTCCCTATGCAATAGCAGTGCTACTCCCGTTGGCAAGAACTGTGTCCACCAAGGAGGGTGGAGGAAGGCTGCAGACAGATGGACGATGTGAGAAGCCAAGTGTGCGTGTCAGCACAGTTTGGAAACGGGTTGGGGGAGTTCCAGAACTGTGCGGCTGCCTCTGAAGCCTGGCTCTCCTGGGCTTGCAGCAGTACAGCAACACAGAGCCACTGCTCCAGCAGGAGGTCAGAGTCTGCGTCAGAACAACGCCCGAATTCTTCCACTAGGGTTGTTGGTCACCTTCTCATGGAGAGCCAGTTCCCTAAGCAATCCACATGTGCCAGGAGCCTTCTGCAGCCACGTTTATCTGAATACCTAAGACAAAGAAACTATGCAAACCCACTTAGATTTCAATTCAAGGGACATTGTGTGCCCAAGCTTTTGAGCTAGAACCCATGCATCACTCTAGAAAACTAAGTATCAATTTTCATGGCTTAGTTGTAAAAATGAATGAAAATGTATTTACTCATCAGTGTGACCAGAAATACCTCATTGCATTATTTAATAAAGCCCTCATGACACTCTGGCTTTGCATAACAAGTGCTTATGTCCCTGAAAATTAAATGTATATACATTATTTTGAGGATACCTATTTAATTAAAGAGGTTCCCAATAGTGGACGTAGTTGCCATATTCTTTTAGTTTTTCCTTTTAAATTCTTTTATAAATGTGCATGTTATTCATGTGTTGAGATTTAATCTCATTGCTATTTATTAAGGCCTTTTCAAGAATTATTTAAAATATAATTAAGATAACATGCAAGATTGCAGCAAAAAATGAGGAAATGAATAAAATAGAGAAAAGCAATGGCCCCATATGATTACGCTATAGCAGAGATCTATCCAAAACACGCAAATCTTTAAAAAATTTGTTGAAAAAATGATTATTTTTATGCAAGGATGCTTAAAGATTTTTTTAATGTGATAACCACATAGCATCATTTCATTTCTTTGTCTGACAGCAGTTGTGATGAAAAATAAATACAAGGTAATCCAGGTTGGAAAAGGGATTATTTAAACCACAAAATCTGTCACTTCACCTGCAGGTGCAGCCCCTGCGGTTGAGAGAAGATTCAGACATCTTACATCCAAAGGTGTGGCTCCCGCAGGCCACAGCAAGCGGGCACAGAGCTGACAGCTTAAGCTCATCTGTTATAGCTTAGCTCCTCTTCAGGAACATTACATGTAGGTTTACTTCTTCCCTGGGTTAATGGGTCATTGACTCTGAGTTAGGAAAGGCTCACAGGAAACCTCAGAGGCAAAATTAGGATTCTGAAGGCCACATGTGGTTTACAAAAATATACTTTATTGCTCTTGAAGAACCATGGATATGTTGTGTGTATTTCTGGGAGTAGAGAATTAAGTCTTCTTCCCTGGGTGTGGACACAGGAAATATAAGATTAAAAGTGCTTTGGAAAGTAAAGAGGGTTTTGCACCACTGGTCCAACAGTTGTGGATGACAGAGCTGGTGGGAAGGCATAGAAGATAGTGGCTTTTGCCTGCTACACCTCGGACAGAGGGCTAATATCCAGAATATACAGGGAACTAAAGAAACTAAAGTCCAAACTCACAAATAATGCAATCAATAAATGGGCTAAAGAACTCAAAAGGAACTTCTCTCCAGTGGAAGTCCAGAAAGCCCACAAATATATGAGAAAATGCTCTACATCATTAGCTATAAGGGAAATGCAAATCAAAACCTCAATGAGATACCACCTCACTCCTGTTAGAGTGGCAAAAATGAAGAATACAAACAATGACAGATGCTGGAGGGGCTGTGGGAAAAGAGGAACACTACTACACTGCTGGTGTTGCTGCAAACTGGTTCAGCCACTATGGAAAGCAGTGTGGAGAATCCTCAAAAAATTAAGGATAGAACCACCTTACAACCCAGCTATCCCACTCCTGGGTATTTTCCCAAAAAAGTTAGAATCAGCATATTATAGTGATGTGGCTTCCTCAATGGTTATAGCAGCTCAATCTACTATAGCTAGACTATGGAACCAACACAGGTACCCCTCACTTGACGAGTGGATACAAAAACTTTGGTACATATATACAATGGAATACTACTCGGCCATCAGAGAAGATGATATTATAGCTTTCGAAGTCAAAGGGATGGAGATGGACAGAATTATGCTTAGTGAAGTATCCCAATCTCAGAGACTAAAGGGCTGAATGGTTTCTCTCATCTGTGGATGCTAGAATATATGGGGAAGCAGCTAACCTAACAATACTTCAAATTGTATGACTCTTAGAGTAATAGGGGAAAGGCTCCCTAGGATACTTGGAGGCATAGGGAGGGGGAGGGGGAGGGGGAGGGTGTATGAGATTGGAGAGTGGGAATATGGGGGAACCATCCCAGAAG
>PVKS010001332.1:75349-145427 GCA_004027875.1 Aplodontia rufa
CTAATAAAAAAAAAAAAAAGACCTGTTTAAAAAAAAAAAGATAGTGGCTCAAAGGACCTCACCAGTCAATGGGGAAATGCCACAGGCAACCCCGGCCACCCCCAGGCAGGGCCAGCAGGGTGTTTTTGCTATGCGTATGCAGGGGGGGACACTGGGGAAGTTCTTGATGACTCCCTAGGAGGTGGCCTGAGACAGCCTCTGCTGCTGGTTCACCCAGCTGCCAGTCAGGGACCTGGTGTGCTGGAGTCTCCTCACTCTTGCAGTTTGAATTTCAGACCCCAGCATGCCATTCACAAGGTGTGACATCCACTGACCTGCTTCCAGGTCAGGTAGGCGGTGGCCATTCTCTCAGGCACAGAAGAAGATAATACAATCTTTAGCCTGCCCTCCGCCCAGCTGATTAGCAAATCCAGTGGCTTTTTCTGCAGTTGAGATCCTGAATTTCTGCCCTACACGTTCTTGTCAGTGAAGAAAACCTTGAATTCTGCTTTCTAATCCCCCTGAAATGCCCAGTGGGGAAAGATGATATTTATGGAGGATTGTATGAAGGACAGGAAGTTCATAAATTCCCCTGGCTAGTTTACATTTTACCCTTGGATCAAAACAGACTGCCTGAGAGCGATATATTTGAGCTGTCTTGATTGAGCCCCTCTGTGGAATTGTTTCTTGCTAAATTGATTTTTGCTACTTTTTTGCTTTTAATTGAATTAAGGGTGATTATAAGAAATAGAAGTGTGTGTGTGTGTGTGTGTGTGTGTGTGTGTAGAGGGAGGGAGGGAGGGAGAGATGGGGACAGAGTGTCATTCTTATGTAGATTGTTGAGTTCTACCTTCTCTGATTCTTTCTGGGGGGCCCAGGACTCTGCATTTTTTCTGGCTCCCTCAGTGATTCTGAATCAGTGGTCCATGGAATACATTAGGGAGAAAATTGCCTCTGAGAACCGAGAGAAAGCTTCAGCTATTTAGTACTAGAAAAAAATTATGTACATATGCATACCTGATTCTGTGTACAATTTCAGCAGTCTCAAAGGGTTTTCTCAGAGAGCAAATTAAAACCTCTTTTATTACACAAATGTTTAAACTGCACAAACACACCACCCATCACCTCTTTTAAAAAGCACACTGGAGACCTCCCTCCAGGTTTCAGAGACAGCAACAAGTGTTTTTACAGAATAAATGGCTTCTCTTTATCTTATAATTATTTTGAATCTTGCAAAGGACCAAGATAATTTCTTAGCACTGGCTGTGAGGAAGCCACTCCTCAGTAGACAGTTGAGACATTAAATGTCTTTCCTGCTGGTTCTTCTCAGTGAAGAAAACCTCGAATTCTCTTTTCTAATCCTCCTGAAATGTCCAGTATTTATTAAATATTACTGTTGCATACCTACTCTATCAAAAGTTTCTTTGTAACAATTACTCCAATAATAATTCCACCCTTTTTCACCATATTTCTGAATGAAGAAAGATATAATTAAATAAATTATTATTTTGTATTAACAAATGAGCTAATGTTCTAAAACCAACCTGTAAGTATGATGATGGATTTGGGAACTGGATTGTTTCGTCATGCAATCTTTCTCCTTTCCTTTTGGGATGCTGCATATGGATACCAGGGACATGCTGCACATGCTCAGCAAGCACTCACAGCGGAACCACACCTGCAGTCCTCATGAAGCCCTTTCAGGAAACCGTGAAAACAGAATTTCCACTGGATTTGTGGCTTCAAAATCATGCCACCTCTATCCTCTACAATTTTCCAAAAAGAGAAAGTGTACCAGAACTCTGATGGATGTAACACATAGATAGGTTAAAAACTCTTTAAAACATAAGAAGAAAACTGGAATAGTAAGAGGCACCAGACAGTGAAGGACACACCAGGAGAGCCAGGAGGTAAAGGGGCTGTGAGAACTGGGAATCTCAGACCTGGACTCAGCAGGAGCCACTACTCAGATGTAAGGACCCAGGACTGGTAATAACCACAGTTATTCAAAGGAACTCATGAACCCCCCTTTTATTGTAGAATTCACTAAATAAAGCACATAATACCTAGCAAGATATGTAATGCAGGCAATATACAGCACATGGGCTGCCATTATATGATGTCCACTGATTAAGGGTTAAAAGAATATAGAAGTCACTACCTCATGTAGTCAGAGAGGCCGCTGTATTGGTGGGTAAGGGATGAGAGAAGACTGAGAGATGGGAGATGAGTGAGGGATGAGGGATGGGTGATGAGTGATAAACAATAGGTGATGAGTGATTGATGGGTGATTAGCAAGGAATGATTGATTAGTGAGTGACAGGTGACCAGCGTGAAAGGGTAAATAGCAACGGGTGAAGATTGAGGAGTGTGGTGAGTGGCTAGTGATGATGGCAGCTGGGTGACGGGGGAGCTGTTGGTAGGGAGTGGTCAGTGAGAGGTGAGGACTGGTGGATGAGGGTGAGTAGTGAGTGAGCAAACCTTAGGAGTGAAGACTGAAAAGGGAAACGAATTGGTGAGGAACGAGGGTGAAGAAAGGGGAAGCATGGAGGGAGGGATAAGCGCGAGGAAAAGAGAAGGACAGAGTACACGCCAAAGGTCTACCAGCATTTTCAAAGCAATTTCCTGCTGCTCTCTCCACATTTGAAATGTCTTCGTGTTTTTCAAGGTGGCTTCACCTGCACACACAACTTGATTTATTAACATGCACCAATTGAAATACATTGATGAAAAATAAAGTACTAGAACATTCTTGTAGGTCTAGAATTGAGCTCTTACCATTCTGGCACGAGGGGCTTCTGCCTCATGCGCTGCCCTGGAACCTTTCAAACGCGCTTCCTCTTTTTTGTGATGCAGACGTTGCCATTTAAGTCATGCCCGCTAAATGTGTCACTCATGTTCACACACGCAAGTCATCAACAATGATTTTCTGCTTTTTAAAGTTTCATCTCTTCTTATTTTAAAATTATGAAACAAAATACTTCAAACAGATGTGCATACTATACCTCAACAGGTAGGAGGTGAGGACTCCCATGACCAACACACAGTGCAACCTGGAAGCTCCTGCTCACTCCTGGGTCCTTTCCAAAAATAGCCCCCCCGCTGAGCTGCATCCACCACCCAGACTTCTCTGATGACCATTACTATTTTAATGATAGTCTATCACTCCTGTCTTACTACAATCTAAGGTTTAGATTTCTGATTTTCATATGAAAGCACTCGTCTATCGTCTGTTGTTTGCTTCTTCTGTTCCCTTCTATTTTTGTTGCATTCAGCAATGTGATTGGGTGCGTCGTGCTCCGTCAACAGAAGAGTTTTGAGTGCGCACTGTGCTCATGCCTCCAATGCACACATCCTCATTCCGCTTTGGTCTTTGCACATGAGATATTTGCATACCCTTGAGTACCTCTTATTCGTAAGTTTACGAATGGGATTGCTTGGTCAATCATAACTTCACATTTATCAGACAACTCCAGTTTTCCACGTATCTACTGATTTACACTATCACTTGCACTGAATGAGAGTTCCTGTCATTCCATATACATACAAAAATTTGATTCCATGAGACTTCTTCATTTTTGCCAACCTGGTAATGTTAACATTTTCCTCCTCTAGAAGTGAGTTGTTGTCTCCCATCCTCCCCAGCCACATTCTTCTCCACCCCCAGCTTCACATCCTCTGAGAAGCCTTCCCCTCCTCCTCAAGCAATGCTGCACTCCCCCTCCTTCAATTCCTCTGGAATTTAGACTGAAACGAGTCCTTCTGCAGGTATCTTGGGCATGTATACAGATCTCTTCAATTAAAACCGTGGGAAGGCAGACGTGACATTTATATATGATTTTCCCCACTGAATAAGTTAATTTTCAATGATAATTCCAGATTGAAGGAAGCTTTAGAAATAGTATCTAAAAGAACATAACTGGAGCTGATGTATCTGTGTGTGTATATATAAGTCCAATTTATGAGAAGTTTTGGATCAATCATGCATAAAGGAAAGAGGAACCATGTTTAACAGAGTTGAGAGGAGCTGATGGATTAGAAAACAGTTTGTAAATTGACCTTTATTTTTTTAAGAGAGTGAGAGGAAGAGAGGACTAATTTTATTTATTTTTTCATCTTTTTTTCTTTCTTTTCCTCCACTTAGTTGTGTACGTGGTGCTGGGGATCAAACCCAGATCCTCACACAGGCCAGGCCAGTGCTCTACCACTGAGCCACCTCTCCAGACCTTGACCTTCATTTTAAATGAACTCTTTCTAAAATCAGTCTCAAATGAAGACATAAATTTTCAGCAAACTTATTTAGAAATGTCTTGTGAATCTCTAAAAGTGAGGCGAAGCATTTAATTTGTCATATCCCACATAATGGAGTCAGGGTAGGCAAGCCATCTGGAGCACAAATTCTCCAGTCAGGAGGACCCTTGTTCACACTTGACCTCTCTATTGACACCAGTGCTCGCTTGTGTAAGTCACTTAACCTTGATTAGATTGTTTTCCTTCTTGAAAATGAATATTATGGTAAAGATATTGTGTAAAATTTACAGCAACTTCTTGGGCAAGTATCAGCCCATTTCATTTTTGAGATCATTTAATCTTAAGGAGGTTAAGAGACACCCCTAAGGCACAAAAGCCAGTGGCCACGACAAGGAAGGCTGGATGTAAACTCCTCTGCATCCGTAGTCCTTACAATTGAGCCATAGTGTTATAAACATGTGTCTTAAAACCTCTCGATACTAGACAATTTCTACTTCACGCCTTAGCCCAGCATCCAGGGTACATTAGGCTGTTAGTGCTCGCCCAGGATCACCACTGTGGTGTGATGGAAGCTAAGTTGCATGGGGGCAGACGGGGAGATGATGACCATCATGAAGACAGGGATAGTGTGAATGACAATGATGACTACGATGATGAGAATGACCAGGAGCATCATCAGGAAGGTTTGTACTTGTCTGCAGATTCTAACTCAGTAGCCCAGGATATTTCCAAAGCTCATCAAAAACTAACCCATCTCAAAGACTGCTCCTAATCTTCTGTGAGATTGGGTTCTTCCCAAACCAGCATTAGGGCTGGGATTCTATGCATAGACCTGGGCACGGATGCTTAAATCCATGACATAATGGCACTGTTTTACTTGGCAACTTGACTTCCAAAGTGCCTTTAATTGGATTAACTCTCCTTTGTACTTAGCAAGATGGAAGCCCTCTGGTGATTTTTGCGAATAAATGTAAACATTAACCAAATATCAGTTTTACATATTAGATATCAAACTTGCATGTTTCTTCCCATTTGGACTTCTAAATGGTTGGATTTTCTCTTTCTTTTTTTTTAAACTGGTAAATCTGCTTAAGCCATGTTCTATAAATGAGGAAATTTTCTCGCAAAGTTGATTTTGTAGCAGAGGTAAAGGAATTCAGATCACTGGTATGTACTGCCGCTACTTACAATGAAAAGTCGTGTCCAGATCAGCCATACCGTAAGGATTCAGTCTGAAAGCAATTCAAATCAGAACCAAACTATGTAAAATTAGCAGATGATCCAAGACTTCCTACTGAGAAAAATGTGAAGCTATGGTTTAGTTGAGATTTTAAAATAGTCAAAAAGAGAAAACCTAAAAGAAAAAAAAACTCATTAAACCAATGACAACCTTTTAGGTTTTGAACCAGAAGTAGCTGCAAAATTTCGTTGAAGGAAAGGCTTGCAGTTTGGAAAGGCACAAGACAGTTTGTGTTCAAGCTGCACAGAAAAGAAGAAATTTTTACTATGAATTATTTAGTGTCATTTGGAGCATGTGGTAGGTATCTATGATGTCAAAATCCCCTTCAACTCCACCCCTCAGCTCCGCCTGTATTTCTGTTTAGGAATTAGACAGAAAACCTAACTCCATTTGTACAGTTTTTTAATCACTCTGAAATGACACATTGGTGTTCTCAGTTGGCCGTAGTAAGTTTTCTATATTCTTCAGGAAGTGGAGCTGGAAGTGTCTCTTAGTGGTTGGCGTTCTGCCAGGCTGAAAATAACCTTAAAGAGGCTCTTAATCTATTGTGTGGGCTATTGTTCCCAAGAGTGCTGTTGCAATCCACAGACTTAAAAGAAATTAGAACAAAGGGTCGTTTTCACTTAGCATTCATCGCTGCTGGTGTTATGATTGTGGCTTTCCTAATCAGAGGTTCTCTAACAAGCTCAGCACCTCCAAGTCCACCTATGCAAATGTTTACATGCTTCCAAGTAAACAGGATGCAGGAATCTAGACCAGAGACTTATCAACCAAAGGGAGCAGGGATAAGCTTAGATCCAAAGCCGATTTTCAGAAAGAGATGTGAATATAGTCTAATGACTCTCCCATTACTTCAAAATTTTAATATTTATTTCTAAAAGAATAAAACACAGAATAAAAGGCTTTAACCTTTATTGTTATGGATGGTTTTTCCTAACTTTGCTGCAGAACACCTAAAATCAGTATCCTGAGTAAGGAACCGTGGAGATGAACTATTGCTGTGCAGAGTGTCCAGGCACCACTGAGGCACAGGGAGACCATACATGCACCGGGCCTTGAATCTCAGTGCCTGGAATCAGGATGCAGGCTGACCCACTGCCCTGCAGACCAAGGGCAGAGATGTTTTACAGTATTGTTCTCGATTTTATAGTATTGCACTCAGCATTTCAGAAATACTTGGTAAATCAAAGAGTTAACTAATTAGTAAATAGATCCAGGTTAGCCGCTTTGGAACACCTTGATGAGCGTGCCCCAGTGCTGATAAATGTAAATTTAGGCCCTTTGATTCCTCGTCCAGTTCTTTGTAGCTCATGGAAGGACTGGCCATCTTGACATTGTTTTAGCCTCTGAGTCTTATGTGTTCATTAATCCAACCTGAATCTATCATGGTGTAAAGTTAGACAGTGTATAATCAATAAAAAAATTATACCCAAAGGAATAAACAGAAGACGGAATAAAGCTCCCAACATGAATTAGGAAAAAATAAAAAAATTCATTTTCCCTCTAACCTATACCATTTTATACTTTGGAAATAACATAATACTTCCACTTTCAAAGAGCAGAAATAAAATACTACGACTGGTACTACATGGCCAAATATTTGAACCCTGGATTTTTAGTCCAGAGCAAATTTGATTACTTAGTTCAAAGGTGGGTTAGTCTGTGATTGCTATCTGGTCGCCAAGTCTGATGGTCTTTTTGAATCCATTGACTAGAAACTGAAAATGTCATGTCACATGACTATGAGAATATGCACACAACTGGATAAAGATCTGTCTCTCTTGCCGTTTCAAAGTCACTGTGCCTTGGCAGCATTCAGTGTGGCATTGCCTGCCGGGTCCACATGGCATTAATATTTCCATGGAAACCTAGAGCTGTTAGTAACAAGCAGTGTGTAAGGCTGCCGCATGCCTCTGCTGCACCTGGTGTGAAGACCCATTACTTACCTCATCCTACCAAGCCCCTCCCTCCCTCCTGCTGGCTCACTGTCCTCCAGCTGTCCAGGTCCTCCTGATACTCTTGAGACATGCCAGGCTTGTGTCCACCAGCAGTGGGGGCAAGTTGCCCTGACTTCCATCCTACCCCCTCCCTCAGTCTAGTCTCACACCTGTAGAGAAGGCTCCTGTGACTATGTGTGAATTTCCCAGGGCCACCATAACAGATACACACCAGGGAATCAAAACTTCTGAAATGTAGCCTTTCCCAGTAATGAGGCTGGCAGTCCAAACTCAAGGTGTCTGCAGGCCATGCTTGCTGGGGAGATCTTTCTGACCTCTTGCAGTGTCAGCGTCACTGGAGCCTCGGTTTTCACAGGGCATCTCTCTGTGTCTGGATCTTTGAAGGGCTATCCCCATTCATGTCACATCACAGGCCCACCTTATCCCATCACAGGCCCACCTTATCCCAACAGGATCCCATTTAACTGGTACATCAGCAGGGACCCTCTGTCCAAATGGGATCATGTTCTGAAATCATTGGGAGGAGGGCATCATTGTATCTTCTTTTAGGAGGACACAATTTAATTCATAGCAGCCAATTTAATTATAAAGCATTCTGCTTGTCACTATTAGTCCTTCTCTGTATGGCCCTTATTGCAACCTGGCAGGTCCTGTTCTCTTACTTGTCCATCAGTAACTATCTGCCGCGTGCCACTGCCATGCAAGTTTCTCTGTCTTGCTCTCCACTCAATTCTCTAAATAAAAAAGCAGAGACCCAGTGAAACACTGTACGATAAATCAGCGCTGCTTACGTCACAGAGTCAACTTAACAGCGACCGTTAAGGCCAAACAGAGAGAGAGATTAACAACCTTCCTTCTGTAGCTTTTTACAAATTGAAAGTCACTGCTTTGGGTTGTATCCCTTGATTTTTGCAACAACCCAGTCAGACAAGCAGAAGTGTTCTCAGCTTCTTAACATGAGAAGCTGAGGCTCAAAGACAGAACCACTCAGCCACGAACAGCACCGGCGAGCTTGGAGAAAAGGTCTCTTCTCTCCACATTCTCTTCCAGAAATTCATCACAAACAACTTCATCACCTTGTGAAGGGGTGACAGCATGTGCACATGAAAGGGTAGATATACAGCATTCCACGGTGTCAAGGTCAAAAAATGATGGAGGTGACAATATGTTGGTTCAGATGGGCTTTCCCGAGCAGCGGAGCTGGAAGCCTTCCTCTTTTGACTTGTTATCTGGAGCTTCTGCAGCTCAAGGGTAGCAGTACACTCTGCAGACCCCAAAACACTAGGGTCTGTGAGATTATAAAACTCTGGTTAAACCACAAGATTCGAACCTAAAAAAAGAAAAAAAATTGCGGAGGGCTTCCGAAGGCAGTCACTCGAGCTACTTAGCGCTCCATTGGTCTTAATGGAGACTATGCTGTCGTGATTTAGATTTCAAACTTGAATTTGGACTGCACACATGTGTTTTGGAACCTGGCATCCTGTTTGTTGGCTTGTGTGATTCACAAGATGAGAGGCATATCGGATTCAGAAGCAGCAGAGCCAAGTTCAGCTCTCAGTTGACTCATTTCAGTTCTTATATTACCTTATGTAAGCCATTTAACTATTTTGTAAAATATCATAAAATTGGTTTTGTTTAGATCGTTTGAACTAGTATATTTGAATTTGCCTTGAAAATAATGAGGTACATACAGATGGAAGATCACTTTAGCATTTAGTCTGAATGTTCTTCATGACTTTCATGGGATCTACAGCGCTCTCTTGACGATGTTACTGCCATTACGTTTGTGAGTGACAAAATCCTACTCCCCTTCCAGGGCAGGTTCCCATGGTGTGCTGTGGGCAGTGCCTTCCTCGTGGCTGGCCTTGCACTGGCTTCCTCTCCCGGGTGCCCCAGTGTTTTGCTTATTGTGTGTTGATGATACCTTCTACGGGGTTGCTTATGACTATGCTTCCACTTCTCCTCATCCAGTTGGTGGCCGGCTGGGAGGGCTCCCCATCACTGATAAAATACCCAAGAAAACTCAGTGAAACAGGGGAAAGATTTATTTTGGTTGACAGTTTCAAAAGTTTCCATCTACAGTCATTGGGCCCCATTGCTTTAGGTCTGTGGCAAGAGGGGCAGGGAACATGTCACCTCATGGTGCCCAGAAAGCAAAAAGAATAAGGGTTCAGGGTCCCTTTGTCCCCGCCAGGACAGGCCCCCCACCCTCCCCACCCCTGTGACCTGCCTTCCTCCCCCCCAGACCCCACCTCCTAAACTTTCCTCTATCACCCAATGGTTCTGCCAGCAGGGGGCACGCTTTCAACACATGGGCCTCTTGGGGACATTCCAGATCCCCAAGGGTGATGTCTTAGTTACCTTGGCATCCACAGCAGCAGCTTGCACAGACAGACCATCATTACATAAGTGTCTGTGGTTTTAAAATAAATGTCCTGCAGTATTTTTCTCTGTCTCTCCCTCAGTCTCACCAGATGTCCCACTGAAGAGATAGAAGCAGAAAGAACGAATTTTATAACTAGCTCAGTGACTTTTTCCCTAATATGCTAAAATCACCCAGTGTCTTTCCCATACTACAAAAAATTGTGCTGTAATATCCTATCCCTAAATATTTTTATGCCAAGCTATAAAGAGCTGTGTGAAAATTTTACAGTTCATCTTATTTAAAACCAAGAAGACTGAAATAATTGAAGTGGCTTTTACCTAAGAATTATTATTCAAAATCATTTTCTATCTTTAGGGTTTTTCTATGGCTTAAAAAAATCTGAGATTGACATCGTTGTCTTTATTCTACTAATGCAAATGGAAAAATCTAAAATTAAGGACTTGAAACTGAGCAAACACATTAAGTTGGGGCTGTGAAGATTTGTTTGTTCCTTTGGAATCAGAGAAAAATGCTCGATCTGAGGGTGTTGAGAAATGTGAATGGTGGTTTATGAACAAATGCCACCAGGTGACTTAGGCAGGTCCAGTGCCCTAGTGCTCAGAAGTTTTCACAAACACAAGATGCTGCCCTTCAGAATGAGACAAGGTCAGATAAATCTGTAGACCTCCCTGATCAAACGTCTAAGAGTTAAAACAACAGAGAATAATTTTGGTCAAGAAATGAACAGATTGAGAAACATTTAGCCATAATACTTTGCACAGCCCCAAGAAATCTGGACGAAGTAAAATTAACTTATTTGAACCATATATTTATCTTGGCAGACCCAGTGCCAGAAGAACCTAGAAGCAGCACTGCCCATTTACCTTAGTAGAGGAGATCTTCCAATTTCCCTCTAAGGGAACAGCAAAGTGTATAATGCAGTCTCTCTGACCAGATAAAAATGTGTCCCTGTCTCATCCCAGTTTGTTGACCAAGAAGAAATCATCTCCTCAAAATAGGCCCTATCACAGAGAACCTCAGATATGATATAGTGTTGTCCAACTGAAGAAGTACAGGTGGCTCGTTAGAAGAAATAAGCGGCACAAGAAGGTGACTTTTCACAGAACCCACGCAAGCCAAGAACTTGTAGATAAGAAACACATGCAGAGATGCATAATATTTGAACTTGAAGTAGGAGATATACATTCTGATCTCTCCAGATACAAGGATCTTCCTCCCTAGAGGTTAGGGATAATTGGTCGTTGAAGAGGTCCCCCAGCCTAACCAAAATCAATGACAACATAATCTTTGGTGGAAAATATATGCCTACCATGCTCCCACCAGTTCACTACAGCCACTTGGCTATTTGTCTATTTTTATACCAATTCAGTAATGTACTCCCTGAAGGTCACTCTTTAGGAAAGGCCTTAATTAAGATTTCTGCCTGCAGCAAATTGTAAGAACTGCAATACATCACACTCTAGCAACCCAGACACAGGTCATTGGCTGCTCAGACCCAGTCATGTGGTATGAACCAATATTACCATTTTCATTTTGCTGTGCATCATTTTTGAATGATTAAAAAATCAGTGCCAACCATAGATATTTTACATACGCTTTTTTTCACCAAACATGAAATCAGGTCTATAACCTTTTCCTAAAAAGTACTTGTCTCAAAAGTCTATGGTAGCTTATAAATTATGAAATAGTCATACAGTTAAGAAAAATTTTAATATAAAAAAATAATAGAATGATACTTCATACTGAATGCTTTCACAAAGCAAACCCAGAAAAAGATGGACAACCTTCTTTGGAAATTTCTGCAATTTTTGAAAAATGAGGAGCTGATCAATTAATGTTTAAATTCATACAACGGAAAAACTCCACTCCACTCTAAATTCAATTCCCATCCATCTGTTTTTTTCTTCCACCTCTCTGGAATCATGCCAAGCACTCCTCCAGCACCAAGGGCAATTCCTTTTAACTCACAGCAGGCAAAAACCTGCCACTAACTACCCTTTTGTTTTTCTGACCCCTCTTGATTCTGCAGAGACTTAAATCTGTATTTAGTTCTCCTGAGCCTGAAAACATAAACTGTAAAATAGTTTCTACTTTTTGCAAACTTTATAATACCTAAAACCTTTTCCCAAGCCATGTCCATTGTATGATACATGAATTCATTTTTCCTTTCACTCTAGCTGTGCTTCAAGAATGAGTCGGATGTTCCAAGCGATGTTCTGTAACCTTTACCCTCTCTGAACTTTGGACCCAAATGAATTGTGAGGTTATTCTCTTTATTCTAGAGCTTAGAGGCTGGGATAGGTCAGGGCAGAACTGAGGCTCATGCTGTCTCTGCTCACTAATGGGGCACTTTGTCCCCTTCCTTTTGGGAGCTACAATAAAATTCAGCTCTCAAGCAAAATTTTCTGGTGGTTCAGTTTTCACTAGCAAGGGTTTCCCTTGCCAAATTTAGTTGTTTTTAAACAAGATGTGTGGAGTGTGTTTATTTTGTCATTTAAATTTTTCCTGGTTTTAAATAATCTGCAACCAAAGAGCTCAAGCAATTTCAGTGTTACAGAGTTTTCTAAGCATTATGTGGCATCAGAATCAACCAAGAGCCCAAGAAAACCTTTGTCTGAGCCCCATACATTTACAAAGTCTGACCTTCCAGGTTTGCTCCCGGAGACTTTGGTCAAGCAGACTGGGGACTAAGATCACCCTTGCAGCCTCTCCAGGGCTCCAGTGGCACCCATCTGCTCGACTCAAAGCTCTTGGGCTGGAGTCACAGACTCTGGGCTTCTGCCAGAGTGAGCACTGACAGCCACAGAAATGCCATCCACCAGACCAAAGTTGGAAACTAAGGAAAGAAGTTTTACTTCTCTTCTTTGTTCCTCTTGCAACCTCAAAACCAGCACATGTATTTCCCATACCTCAGTTCCAACAGTGGTAGCTCGTTTTGCTTGGCATTTTGTTTTTGTGACCCTGTCTCGTACACACGTCTAGATTTCTGGCTTGAAGATAGTTCTTGAAATATCTCAGAGTCCTGTACCCACACTCCCATGCGATAAGCAGGGGCTGCAGGTGGTCTCTGGTCAGTGCCTGCGGACTTCGGCTGCCACCAAGGCGGGAGCAGAATGCTGACTTCCAACATCACGGCTTTTCTGCTGCCACTTTTCTTGAGGTCCAGAATGACTTCTCTGTGACCACATAGATGAAGAACAGTACCGAATATTCTGTGTAACAGCAGCCTTGACTGCTTTGTACACAGCCAAAACAAATCTGTGCTATAAACTCAGTCTGTTTGGCTCTGTTCTAGGAGGGACATTAACCAGTCCCAAAAGACATTTGTTTCCAATCCCTGGATCTAAAATTTTCAGACTGTTGTATTTTTCAATTTGCCAGAGGGCTTACTTAATCATCCATCTAGATAGCTGCACTTACAATGCAGAATATGTTCTTACCTATGTAGAGTATACTAATGAAGGAATTGAAGGAGAAGGCAACAATTGAGAATTCTATTTCTCATCTCCCAGACATATATCTGTTGTAGTTGCCACATGGATATTTCAATGAGCACATACTGGTGCTTAATGAAGGTCTACATGTGCGCACACACATGTGTGCATGCATGCACACTCATTCATATGTGTGCACCCACACACTCTTCTATCATTTCTTTAGCAAGGTTTTTAAATATAGCTTGAGATAATTAGCCCAGTGACAACTTGGGGATGAATGGGCAGCTGATGTGGCACCTCTAGGAACTGTGTACATGAACACAAATGTACATGAACCAGAAATACAGCAGCTCAGAGCTCTCCCTGGCTGAAATAGATTTTAATTCCCTGCAGGGCTTCCCAAACATCCAATTGCTGAAATCAGATGATGGAACCAGAAGAGGGAGGGAGAGTCATATATTTCATTTTTCATTGGATGCAACTCCAAGTCAAGGCCAGCATTTTGTCAATTAGTGACACATGAGAAGTCGGAATTAGAACGGGGTCTGGTCCCAATGTATATGATGCCTGATGCACACGCAGAGGGTGAGTTGAGAGATGAAGAGAGGAGGAGATTCATTGCCACCTGTATCCTCACATCAAACAATGCTGTAAAAGCCCAAGCCTTCACTGCAAGATGGAGCATTATTATTCCACTCCATCAGGGCATGTGTCACGACAAAGTGACAGGACAGCAGGGAACAAGTTAGTGCTTTAGCCCTGTGGATCAGATGGGGCTCGTAATCAAGTGCAGCTGGCAAGGCCTGGAACTTCTCTCTGGCCCTCCCTGCAGGCAGGCAGCGGAGTCTGGGGGATGAGGCACTGACACATGTCTGCATATGTAGGTATTTACGTACCTGCCTGCATAGCTACACATGTACACACCTATGTACTTACCACATACGTACCTACACACATAGCTATATACATACCAAGCCCCCTGTGCAACTGTGTGGGTGACCTACGCAACTACCCACATGTTCACCTACGTATCTACTTGCATGTCTACATCTATTCATACCTGCATACATACCTACGCATGTACTTACCTACTACATACTTAGAAGCCCACATATGCACATGCACACATGTGTACCTGCCTATCATGTACCAACATGCCTATATTTATGTCTACATGTACACCTATGTGAGTACCTACTACAAAACATACTTACCTACAAATATAACTACAGAGGAACCTACATGCCTACCTACGTACCTGCATGTATACCTACGTTCATACCTAAATGTGTACCTAGCTCCCCATTTACATTTCTACCTGTGTATGTACCTACACATCTACCTAAATACATACATATCCACATATTTGCCCACATACTGACATGTGCACACATGTGTGCATGCCTACAAAGACAACTTCATATCCATCTTTATGCATATCTTGTATCTACCTACATACACACCCACATATTACCTATACACACACATGCCTTCTCACCAATATGCATACACATCGACATACTTCCAGAGGCACCTAGTCACGGCAGCACACACGCTCCTCCACCTACACATAAAAGCAATTATTTTTAGATGTGCAGAGCATCTCTCAAAAATCCGCACCCAGCGAGTACTCAGAAGAGCCAACTCTGTTCCTGTACTCTCTATGCCTTCACACAATGCTGTTTTCATGCAGATAAAACTGGGGGTGCTGGAGAGGGGAGGCTCGCTGCTGATGTGGCTCTAACACTACAGGCGATCCAGGGAAAGAAGCCACCACCTTGGTGGTATCTCCCCCTCCCCCCCGGGGACTCAGCTGTCGAGTGACTCTTCTTCATTCTTAATTTCACTCGCACATGAGTATTTACCATCAGGAAAATAGGAGCATTTGAGAAATACTGTGCACATAAAAAAAAAATTTAGTTCTGGGTTTTTTTTTTTTCTGAGTCACTTTTCAAACCAATTTTCAAGGATTTTTCTCCTTTGCAACCAAATGAGAGAAATAAAGTCTGCACGTGAGAGATAGTATTGTCCTGGGAAATATCCAGAGGATTAATGTATTTTGACTGAAGCTAGCAGGAAATTGTGCTTCAGCAGTGCTTATGGGCATATTGTGAACACGTCACATCAAGAACAATTTGTTAAACAAGAAATATAGGTTGTAGAAATAGGAAAGCAAAATAAATGGGGAGAGACAGATTCGATGGTGCCTTTGATGTACATGTGCATTGTTAATAAATGAAATGCTGACTCCTTCATTCAGTTGAAGAAAAATCCCCTGGCACACAGTGGAATTGGAAAGGTGGCTTTCATCTAAGTTGCTTCTACCTCTCATTTGAAACTGGAGAGGTATTTCCAACACTGTTGATCTGTCAATACTTTGAAAGTTGAAATGGTTCATAACAAGCCCAATTCTAACTCGATTAAACAGCATCATATTGCAGCCACTCATGGATTTACTGTCTTATGAAACTTGTCAATGCTAAAGTCTCTCAGAAAAAACATCAGAGGACAACCTGGCTCTTGTACAAGTGACAACGAAAGGGTAATTGAGGGTCCCCAACCAGTCAAAAATAGCACTACGTGACTCAGCCCATTTCAGGCTTGTTTGTGGGAGGGGGGTCTTTATTTTCATTCGTTGTTGCATTTTGGATGAGGAAGAGGAGAGTCGTTTTTTAAAAATTTTTGTTTGGAGTCACAGAATAATCACTTTTGCATATGATCCCAAAAAGCAGCATTGAAAGATCAGAAAAATAACACCTTACGATAGAAAGACAAAGGCATCTCTGAGTTTTCCACAGAGACCTCTGTTTCTTCTCAAACAAAATGCTGCTGAAAACTATTCTCTCTCTGGAGAGCTAAGCATTATTTTCTGTAAACATGTGTATAGCTGGGACAAAATGACTACAAAATTTTCTTGGAATTACTACCAAATTGTGAAGCTGTTGTTTAGGATCCTGCAACTTATTAGGTACACCATTACTACCATGTAGTTTCAGAAATGGGCTTGTCTGGATCCTGGAAGACCTGGCGCTAACAGCATCCAGAATAATCAGCAATGATGTAGAAGGAGAAAAACACTAAAACACACCATTATGAAATTTAGCATTATTCTCAGCTTTCACTTTCAGCATTACTTGTATCCATAATTGAAGTTCTGCAAGATTCGCAGAAAGAAACACAAGAGAGAAGTAAAAAGGTCTATTTATTTGTAATAATTAGCTCACCACAATTTAGGAGAACATTGAAATCAGATATTAGAATGCTTCTAAAGTCTCAAAATAGAAAAGGAAATACTTTAAAATCCTATCCAAAAACAGGGTAAAATAGAAATATAATTTTATATGCAAGTTAACCTTGTAGGTATGTAATTCACAAGTCCAACTACAAATTTAACTTTGGGTTTCCTTGCCATTGAAGTATCCAGAAAAATCTGACCATTTTTACACTTTGATGTCAATGCTACTCATAAAGAATAAAAGATACCAGTGTCTCCAAAGAAGCACAGAACACAGCAGAAGGGTAATGCATGAGTTTGCACAACGACAATACCGATGGAGAATCAAGTTTTTGCACTTCCCTGTTGCATGTAACAAGAATATTATCAGATAGCTGGAGGGTGTTAATTGTAGTAAGAGTCACATAACATAAAATTGACCATTTTTCAGTGTCACTGCTGTCCATCCATAGAACTGAAGCTCTGTCCCCATTAAGCACTAACTTCCCTTCCTTCCCCTACCCCAGCACATGTTTTACTTTCTGTCTCTATGAATTTGAATATTCTGGGTGTCACATGTAAGTAGGATCATGCAATGACTTTCCTTTTGTGTCTAACTTATCTAACTTGCCAGAGTCTTCAAGGTGTATCTGTTTTAGCACATATCAGAATTACATTCCTTTTAAAGACAAAATAATATTCCATTGTATGTAAATACCATGTTTATCCATTCATGCATCAATAGCCATTTGAGTTGCTTTTACCTTTTGACTATTATGAAAAAGCAATATTTACATTGGTATTCAATTATCTGTTCAATCTCTGTGTTCAATTAGTTTACATTTATACCCAGCATTAGAATGTGTGTTTTTTGATTCTGGGGATTTTACCCAGGAGCACTTTACCAATGAGCTACATACATCCCAGCCTTTTTGTTTTTTATTTCATGACAGAGTCTCACTAAGTTGCCCACGCTGTCCTCAAACTTGCAACCCTCCCAAGTCACCAGTACTACAGGTGTGCATTGCTGCACCAGCTAATGCTTACGGTTTTGAGCAGCCACCGTACTGTGTTCCGTGGCTGTTCCTCGTCCCCACAGGCAATGCACAAGAGTTTCAGTTCCCCACATCTTCACCTGATGGATGTGAAGTAGCCTCTCATGGCTTTAGTTTTTATTTCTCAGTTAATTGGCAATGCTGAGTATCTTTTCAAATATTTCTTGGCCATTCATGTGTCTTTTTCGTGAAAATGTCTATGCAATTCTTTTGCCCTTTATTGATTAGGGTGATTTATGTGCTGTTGATTTGCATTTTCTGATATAGGATTTGCAACTATTTTCTTCATTCTATGGTTTTCTTTCTCTTGATGGTACCATTTAATTAAAAAAAAACTTTTAATCTTGATGAAGTCCTATGCAGCTATTTTTTCTCTCATTGCCAGCACTTTGGTGTCATATCTAAGAAATCATTGCTAAATCCCGTGTCATGAGATATTTGTTTTTCCCTAAGATTTTTATAGTTTTGAGTCCTATATTTATGCATTTGGACCATTTTTAGTTATTTTTTAATTCAATTTAATTGGTTCTTTTTAGGTATACATGGCATAAGATTATACAATGACTTAATTATAAAAATATGGAGTTGAACTTGTTCTAATTCAGTCTCTTGTACAATAGAATGTACATTAGCATAATTATAAAAGCTTGGAGTGTACCTTGTTTTAACATAGTTCTCTGTTATTTCCCCTTCCCCTCCCCTCCTCCAACTCTCTGTTCTGTTTAGATATACTTGACATCAGAATAAACATGACATTTTCATAGAAGCATGCAGTGTAACGTATTCTAATTCAGTTCCAGTATTTCCCCTTTCCCTGCCCCATTCTCTTCCCTCTACTCTACTGATGTTCCTGTTATTTACTAACAGTTTTATTTTTAACTTAGTGACTTGGTGATATACATGTTGATGAGATTCACTATGATACATTCATATATGAACATAGGAAAGTCAAGTCTGATTCACACCATGAACTTTCCTATCTCATGACTCTTTCCTCCGTTTCTTTCCCCTGTGGTATCTGTCTCTGTTCTTTTCCTTATTTTGAATTAGCTTCCATATATTAGAGAGAACATTCGACCTTTGGTGTTTTGAGACTGGCTAATTTCGCTTAGCAGATCTCCCAGTTCCATCGATTTGCCAGCAATGACATAATGTCATTCTTCCTTATAGTTGAGTGATACTCCCACAATTTCTTTATCCATTCATCCACTGAAGAGCACCTTGGTTGGTTCCACAGTTGAGCTGTTGTGAATTGTGCTGCTGTGAACATCGACATGGCTGTTTCACTGCCTCACTTTGGATATACACTGAGGAGTGCTGTAGCTGGGTCAAATGGTGGATCCATTATTAGTTTTTCTGAGGAATCTCCATACTGCTTTCCAGAGTGGTTGTACCAGTTTGCAGTCCCACCAACAATGTACAAATATACACTTCTCCCACGTCCTCACCAATGTTTATTATTGTTCAGATTCTTGATTGTTGTTATTCAGACTGCAGTGAGATGAATCACAGGGTAGTTTTAATTTGCATTTCTCTAATTGCTAGAGAATTTCTTCTTCTGAGAAATTTTTGTTCAGTTCCTTTGCCCATTTATTGATCAGACTATTTGTTTTGTTTTGTTTTTAGTGTTAAGTTTTATTATTTCTTTGTATCTCCTGGATATTGATGCTCTGAGATGCATGAAGCAAAGATTTTTTTCCCCATCCTGTAGGTTCTCTCTTCACACTCCTGTTCTCTTTGCTGTGAGGAAGCTTTGCAATTTGACGCCATCCCACTTATTGATTTTTACTTCTACTTCTTGTGCTTCGGGGGTCTTGTTTAGGAAGTCAATTCTGGAGTCAACATGTTGGTGTGTGGGGCCTACATTTTCTTCTAGCAGGTGCAGGGTTTCTGGTCTAATTCCTCGGTCTTTGCTCCACTTTGAGATGAGTTTTGTTCAGCATGAGAGATAGGGGTTAGAATTCTTTCTACTACATATGGATTTCAGGGTTTCCCAGCCTCATTCATTAAAGAAGCTGTCTTTTCTCCAGCTTATGCTTTTGGCTCCTTTGTTGAGTGCGAGATAACTGTATTTATGTGCGTTTGTTTCAGTGTCTTCTATTCCAGTACACTGGTCTTCATGTCTGATCTGATGCTGCTTCTGTTACTATCACTCTGTAGGATAATTTGAAGTCAGGTATGTGATGCTTCCTGTTCCACTTTCCTTGCTAAGGGTTGCTTTGGCAATTCTGTGTCTCTTGTTTTTCCAAATGAATTTCATGAACATCATTGGAATTTTGATGGGTATGGCTTTGAATCTGTACAGAGCTTTTGGTAACATGGCCATTTTGTACTAGAAAAGATCAGGATAGAAGGAACTTACCTCAAACCCAAGGTCAACATCCTTCTGAATGGAGAAAAAGTTGAAGGCATGTCCCCTAAAAACAGGAACAAGACAAGGATATCCACTTTCACCACTCCTATCCAACCTAGTCCTCGAAACTCTTGCCAGAGCAACTAGGTAAGAGAAGGAAATTAAAGGGATACAAATAGGGAAAGAAGAGCTCAAATTATCGCTGTTTGCTGATAACAAGATTATATACTTAGAAGATATATAAAAAATCCACCAGAAGACTTCTAGAGCTCATAAATTAATTCAGCAAGGTAGCAGGATACAAAATCAGCATTCACAAATCAATTACATTCCTTTATTCCAATGATGAACTTACTAAAAAAGAAATTAGGAAAACCATCCCATTCACAATAGCCTCAAAAAAATAAAATACTTGGAAATCAATCTAACAAAAGAGCTGAAGGACCTCTACAATAAAGATTACAGAATACTGAGAAAAGAAATTGAAGATCTTAGAACATGGAAAGACTTCCCACATTCTTGAGTTAATTTTTGAACATGGTGTTAGTTGAATCCAACTTTTGGGCATTCCAATTTTCCCAGAACCATTTATTATAAAAACTTTCCTTTATCTATTAACTAGTCACAACACCTTTGCCAAAAATAATATAACCATATATGCAAACTTTCATTTCTAGACTCTGCTCTGTTCACAGGTCTTTGTGGCTATTTTTCCACCAGCACCAGAGTGATTTAAGTTGTTCTTTGTAGCAAGTTTTGAAATCAGAACATGTGAGTTTTTCTACTTTGTTCTTTTCCAAGATTTTTTTGGCTGTTCAAGGACCCTTGATATTCTGTATGAATTTTAGGATGGGTTTTTCTATTTCTGCAGGAAAAAAGTAAGTCATTTGGATTTGATAGGGGTCACATCAAATCTACAGATTTTGGGGTGAGGTCAAATAGTCATCTCAGTAATTTTGTCTTAAAGTTCATGAATGTGTCTTTCCATTTATTTCTGTCTTCTTTTTTCAACAGTATTTTAAAGTTTTCAGTATACAGATATTTTACCTCTTTGGTTATGTTTATTCCTAAGTATTTTATGTTTTTAGGTAGGATTTTCCCTTTATTTCCTTTTCAAATTATCATTGTTAGTATACACAAATGCAATTGACTTTTGAATGTTGATTTTATATTGAGCAACTTTGCTAATTAATTGCTCTAACATTTTCATTCTGTAGAATCATTAGTATTTTCTATAAGAATCATGTCACATATAAAAGGAAATACTTTTTTCTTTCTTCCAATTAGATACATCTTATTTTTTTTCCTCATTTCTTGCCAGATTTCTCTAGCTGAAAGTTCCAGTACTATATTGAATAGAAGTAGCAGAGCAGGTCCTTGTCTTGTTCCCTTTCCTAGAGGAAAAGCTTCACCTTTCATCATCGAGTAGGATCTTAGCTTTGGGGTTCTTCCATACAGCCTTTCTCATATTGAAGGATTTTCTTCCTGTCCCTAATTGGTGGGATGTTTTTAAGGACAGCTGCTTCTATTTCTCTCCAATATGTAAACTCAGAGAATAATCCAAACTGTAACGCAGTCAAGGCACACACATCTAAAGACAACACGGATTAAGCATGTAGTTTCATGATATTTTGCCTTAATACTGAGAGATAAGCTAAACTGTCTCTAGACAAATAAAGACTGGATGTCCTTCAAATATTCTTCCCTGTAAACCACTGTTCTCTGCTTTGGTAAACATAAATCAATTGTAAAATGCGTCCCTCAAGTAACTAAGCAAATTGACCTACTGTCTGTAAACTGATTACATGTCAGAGCCACTATGTTTCCCAAACCCTCTCATCTTGTGCCCTCCATCTGCCCAAATCCCATAGTTTAGGAGGCAGTGGTAAAGCTTGGATTCAGTGCTCTCGCCAATATGCTTATTACTGTACCCCCTCTCAAGAATAGGGTTTCTGCTAAATATATGCACATGTGTGTGTGTGTGTGTGTGTATACATACATACTATGAGATCCCACCTGCCCATCCTCTTCCTAGCTCCCAGCTGCCAGACTGAAGCTATACATCTCCTAGTCTGTGCTCTCAAGGCCCTGAAGCCATCAAACCAAGACCAACTGTATTTGAAGAGGAGGGTCTGAAAGGCTCCTGTTGGATGATCTGCTACTTCCAGGATTCCAGCAAACCTATGCAATATAAGGGCTTCTTCACAGTGCCCCTGGCATCTACATGGCAGATAGCCTTCCTAGGTTGTGGCCTATTTCCCAGGTCCTTGACCTGAACCCAGTCCCTCTGAAAGGTTCCAGAAGCTGCCTAACTCTTGCCCTAAGAATGGAACTTTATACTCTCTGCTTCTACCTAAGATCCTGACTGATCACCCTGCAACAGAGAGGCTGAGATGTGACCACACACAAGAAATTCTGCCCCTTTTGGAACCACTGTGGCTCACTACACAAGTCTCGCAGTCCCATAGTTAGTAACCACTCATTTTGGACACTTTACCTGGGATGCTGGCATGTCCCCTGGGGCAGTTCTGCTGGATGTTGGGTCCCTTCAAGTACTACCTATGTTTCCAGGTCCTATTACACGCCTTCCAGTCTGCAGTTTATAATATTGCTTCTGGGCTTCAATAGCACTGTCCACATAAGTCAGAGATTTACTGAGAATACAGGACAATTTTGTTACAATTTAATGGTGTCATTTTACAGGACTTTGCAGAGTGTTTTAGGGTCAGAAAGAGTCAATGTGAGGGCATCATTGCTATCTTAATTATTTTTGCTTCCCCGAGATCTTTATTCATCAGGATCAGCAAATTCTCTGGAAGTTTGTTGGACTGAGGTTTTTCAGTTCACAGACAGAAACTGAGCACAGATATAGAATATGATTACTTACCTGGGCATAATGAGATCCCATGCAGACCATTTTAACATCCTGTAACAGAGGGACTCTCCCTGACATGGGCTTCAGAGCACAAGTAAGCCACTCCAAGCATATGACAAATGCCATGTATTCACCCCAGTGTGAAGTGTTCTGGGAGAAGGTCACCCCTGACAGAGGATTTCATTTATCTGATATTTAAATCTCATTTGGGGCTCATGTAAGTCCCAAATTAGATTTAAATATCAGATAAAATAACATATGGATTTAGTCTCTATTTAAGCCTAAGAAAAATGTCAAATCTGTCATATGACACAAAATTCATAGGGAAAACTTTTCCGTCCCTGCATGTCTATCTATTTGCGTGTTACTTTCCATTGTTTTCGGGAACACCATCATGGGCTCAGGCAAAAGTCCTATTCAGTAAAGAAAGAGTATTAGCCCCACTGATGAAAGTCAAAACCAGAGTTAGCTGCAAGTTCACGTAGCTGGTAAATAAGAAGCAGAACTGCCCCAAGTTTGGTGCATTCTCAGGTGGCAACGAAAATGCTATAGGTGATCCACCCACATGCTAGGTGAGCATTCTGGAGAGAATGACTATGAGTTGTCCCAAGACTACCATTCTTCAACCCAGCGGCAGCCAAACATTTCATCTATTTGTTAAGTGAGGAAATGACTATGAACGTTCAGTTGTTTGGAGTCTGTGGATTTAATGTGGCTGCAATACTCATGGATCCCTAGGCCAAACCCAGCATTTGAAATTATGCTGATAGCCCAGAAGGCCATAATGTCCTGGAACCTTCTGGCAGTTTCCATCTGGCCACCCTCTGGATGACTCAGGTGTGCAATACTGAAAGCCGCCTTTGCCTCCCCTGGATGAGCACGGTATCGCCTCCTGCTTGGTAAATCCACTGTGCAAATCAGAGTTCTGGCTGCTGATGGCCTTTCTGATCTGGTTGCCATGGGAACAGCGGTCAGATGGAAGAGGATAAGGTAAGAGGAAGTTATAAAAAGAAGGCTGTCTTTAAAACCTTACCTTCTCTCCCCCAATCTTGTGTGAGTTTCCATGGAAGCAGCAGCAATAACCACTCACCAAAGGCATCACAGGGGCCTTTGGCTTCCTGGACTGTCAATCAGAGAGCCTAGGCCTTCTTTCAGGAACCTTGAATTCATCCCACAAGAACTGGAAGTTTTATGAACACATTAACAATGCAGGACTCTGAAGCCCAACTGCCTGGCACCCCAAGCCTAGGGTTCTCGCCAGTGAAGCTCAGCTGGGGAAGGGCCTGGGGCTCCCTCTTGCAGAGTGTCTCATCTGAGATCAGCAGTCAGCAACCCAAAGCCAGAACCTGGGACTCCACAAACTGGTTTCCTCCAGTCTGGGACTTGTTCTGACTCTCCCCAAGTTCTCCCTGTCCTGTGGACCCCACCCATGTTCATTAAAACTAAAACTGCCGCTTGGCCTCTTTTGCCCTATATAGAGCTTTCTGGTTGTGTCCCACATACTCCCCCTCTACTCTCCCCTCCCTCCTTCCCCCTCCACAGGACTTGTACTTCTGTAGGTTTCTCTTAATTGCCTGGTGAAATTTCTCACCTTCACAATGCATTTCTTTTGTTAGAAATGCAAAGAGTTTTTTTCTGTTTTCAAAGCAGTTGAGAATTTTCTCACAATAGTGTTTAACTGCCTCTAAGACAAATGATTTTCACCTAGATTAGGGGAGAAACAGAAATGTTAATGATTTAAAGTGAATAGACACCATTCTCCTGTGCCTAGGAAATTCCTACAATTATCTCCTTGGCCGCCTGGAAACATTTCTGTGACTAATTCCCAATGGCCTTTGTATCTTGAGATAAAGCTCAGACACAAAAGCATAATTGATGTACACATATTCTTTCCATTGGCCAGCCCTATCTCTTCAAACTTCAGTTCCAGACTTATGCAAAATAGCCATCAAGCATAAAACATTCACCAAATTTTCATAACCAGGTCTGGCTCTCATGATTGAACTTTTAAAAATATGTAAGGACAAACCAGGTTTAAAAAAAAAAAGGACTTATTTTTTTTTCTTTTTAATGTGTATCTTCTTCTTTTCAAATTTTTTAGGTCATGGGGAAATTCTAAGGAATATTTCAGATTTCCCAATTTGCAATTAGCTCAGGGAGACAACTGACTACCCCCTTTGGTGAGGCAGGTGAAGTATGGTTGTCCCTCTTCACAGATAAGGCAGTTGAGGCCAGAGGGGGATAGATAATTTGTTGTTCAGAGACAAAAATCAGGACACTAGAACACAGGCTACCTGCCTTCCATTACATTACCTTAAGTAAATATATAAAAATAAACCACTGAATAACAAGGAAGAGAAGTATCCGGATAAAGTCCTAAACCCCACTTGTAAATACTTTCCTTTTCTCCACATTAGATATTTAAAACTGTTGCATGCCTCTAGACAAACAGAGGAGAAATTTCCTACTCACTTCAGTCTGGGAGGAAGAATGTCCCCCTGACCATGGTCCATCCTACAAAATTGGCCACCCCCTCTCCCCTGGAAGAATTACTTTCCTCTTCCTGTTATTTGTTTTTCTTCTTCTTTTTTTTTTTAAGTTTTTCAGTACATGCACGCATGGGTTTATTTTATAGATCATTACTGAGCATCAAATACCATCCTAACAGGGATGGACCAGTGACAACATGGTCTCTGCCGGCGTTGGCAATTTGCAGTGGAGGAGCACAGACAATAACAAATCTACAACCAACTGCGTAGTAGATGTGCAGAGATTGCTCACTCTGGGATGACCAATGGCCTCTGTGTCACCGAGGCCAGTGGGCTCTTTCCATCCCTCACTGCAACAGACCCTTTGTGACTTATGATGCCGTTCATCATTCTTCTCTCTCAGAAGCTCCCTCCTTTCCATTTTCCATCCCAGCCCACGTAAACATGAGAAGTTACCTAACTGACCTTCTCATCTCCCCTGAAGGCTTCACCCTCCCCCAGCAGAGCCTCTTCCTACCTGAGGTGCTCATCCAATCCCACACCTTCTATTACCTGTGTCCTATGTTTGAGTGAAAGATGTCCACACCAGCCCAGTCTATCTTAGACAGATGATCTCATCAAACAGTAATGCAGATCATGCCCTGTACTGGGCTTGTTTGGGTCCTTGGGACATAAAAGTGGCTTATATTATGTCAATGTGTTTTGTCAGGAGCACACAGCCCACCCAGTTTTCTTGCCCTCTGCCATGTCCCTGTCCTCCCTGGACCAGTCATTCAGGTTCTCATTTGTGCCCTGTGTGTGCTATGCAAGGCTTCTAGAATGCCCTCGCCTCTCCTGGTCCCTTTCTGCCCCATCTCCACCCCGGAAGAGACCTATTTATTGTCCTGTCTCTATAGACTCACTCACCACCTTCCCACACCCTGTGCTCTCTTGTGTCCTGTGGGCTTTTTGATCATAGGTGGTCAGCCTCTGAGTGAATATCTGGAGCTCTCCTCCCAGAGGACAGGGTCCTGTGTCTCCCCAGAATCCACTTAAGGATGCTCATAGCTCAAGACATAAGATCCAGGTATCAGTGCGGAAGGTGGCCATTAACTCACAGGACAGCACGTGCATGCCATGAGACAGGCATAATCACAACATAAGAAGCAGAGTTTGAGATCCTAACACAAAAATCGCAAGCACAAAGATGTCAACAGAATGGCAGATATTGAGTCAAATTCAGCACTTGAATTCCCTCCGGTGCATCCCCTACTCCTAGAAATTGTTCAACTACCTATTTACAGCTCCTCTGGAGGACTCAGGCACACTTCAGAACCCATCATCAACCTCACCATCTTCCCCACTACAAAGATTTGCTTCCATTTTTATATTTTTCCTCCTGGTGAATGCCAGCAGAGTCCATCCAAATTGCCCTATCCAAAACCCTCTCCCTCACCTTATTCCAGATTTTTATCTGGGAAAAAGGCTGCAAAAGCCTGGGGTACAGATGGAAGTCCTATGAATGTGTGTTTTGTTCACATACTGTAGCACCTCTCCCTCTCCAGTAGCATTATTTTAATTTAAGTCTGCATCATTTCTCACCTAGATAACCATAACTCAGGTGACAAAGTGGTTTTCTAAAATGCAAATCTAATTATTCCTGATTTAAATCACTTTGGTGATTCTCCTTCCACTTTGGCATAAAGAACATGATTTTGACCTGTCCAATGAGATGCCCCTTGGCCTGCCCTGCCCCACAAATTTTCCTGCCCCCTCCACCCTCCAACCCCTACCACAGCCTGCTCTGTTGTTCAGCAACATTATTTTTCACAACCTTCTAAATCTAGCTCACTCTTCCTCACCTTTATCTTTTAGAAACAACCCTTCCTCTTCCTGGAAGGGTCCCTCTTACTTGGCTGATTCTCACTGGTCCTTCAAGACTACACCTTTTCACATCTTCACATAAATTCTCCTCCATTCCCCACACCAAGAACGACCTGTACTCAATTCCGTCACTTCCTGAAATTGCTTCTGCTGCCACCACTCCCTACACACAGAGCCGCCTTCTGTCCATGGCTCCAGGAACCTAAGAGTCATCACGGACCCATACCTCCCTCGGCCCCCAAATCCAACATCTGCTAAAACTTATTAAGAACTTGTGCTTCTGGAGATGGCTATGCTGGACTGGCTATGCTCACGGTATCCTCACAACAGATTTAGGAGATAGGTGACTCGATGTCCCATTTCACTGATGAGAAAATTGAGGCTCAGAGGGAAAAGCGACCACCCCAATGTTGTATGGTCAGTAAATGGTACAATTGGACCCATATTGGCCACACAATATCAGTTCCAGAGCTTTCTCTGAATCAGGCTGCAGTGTTCCCCTAGACCCTCTCCCCCATCCATTACCACATGCTGGAGACACCAACCACCTAACAGCTCTCCAGTCTGCCCACTCTTCCTCTCTCCTGTTACTGACAACCTCTGGTTCTCTCCTAGACTACAGCTATGTCTCCCCCACTTGATCTCCTTCATCCCTTCTTACACCACCATTCCTGTCCCCAGGCCTAATCCGTTATCCACACACCAGAGCTTGCCTCTCACGTGGACATCTCCCTTAGTGGTGTCCACTTGCCCTTGGGACACTATTATGAAGCTTTAAGAGGGCTTGCATTGCCTCTCTGATCTGTCCCACTTTCAGGTTGGATCCCTCAACTCCTATTTTTCTCATCTTCAGCTGTATCGATCTTCTAAAATCTTAAAACAATATGAACACTAATTTCCAGCTTTCAAACAGATCTTTCTTTGTGCAGTGCTTTCCCCTCCCCAAGAATTATCAATTTCCCTTAGTATTGGAATGAAGCAAATATTTCCTAACTTCCAAGAAGGGATGAATATATTATAAAAACTAAAGCTTAGTAGGTCCAATATCAAACTCAGGGAAAATTCCAGAAAAAAATCACCCATCACATAATCAACAAATGCTTGAAACAGACATAAAGCAACTGCACAGATTGGTGGAGGGGAAGACTTGCTGGATGAATCCCTCCACAGATGTTTCTGGATTGTTAGATCAAGAGGCTATAAAGGCCATGGGCACCCGTATTTCTTACCAGCTCTTATTCCTCCATCTTCTAATGGGTGCTTCTTCCCCATGTAGTCCGAAATGCCTGGTGAGACCAACATGACTCTCCTTGGTCCATATTCACTTGTTCACCTGCAACACCCAGCCCACCTCCAGCAATACAGAGCTCCTTCACCTCATTGGCACACCCTCATTGGCACACCCTCATTGGCACACCGGGCGGCTTGACCCCCAGCCTCTGCTCACACACTCCCCTCATCTGCATATCCCTTATGTGGTTATCCTACCAGTCCTTAAGAAAAGGTTTCCACAAAAGATCACAGGTACCATCTCTCACTACCCTTTGGGTTCTACCATGACACTTACCACACTGTTTGCAAATCGTGTTTCTAATGCATTTTTTCCTAAAGAACCCTCACTGCTTCTCACATCTCAAGTGTAGGTACTATGTCTTATTCATCCCCACAGCCCTCATCTGATCCCAAAGGGACTCAATGTGCTTACTGCACTCAGACGGATATTCTTCCTTTGAGGGAAGATGATGTAGTATGTATTGAGTCATAGCGTACAAAGACTTGATTCATAATCATTAAATTGACCATAGCCAAAAGCTTAATTACTGTTTCGTACAAGCGACCATACCCAGACATCACCGGACACAGGAAGGATGACCTGTAATGGTGAGGCACAGGATGCTGTCCTTGGCCTGTGTTATCATAAATTATCATAAATTCACAAAGGCATACAAGTCTGAGAAGCATGGGTGAAGGAATGGATGTCAGAGTTTGAATGCAAAGATATTTTTTCCAGATTGCAATAATGTAAACAATTAAGCAATGCAAAGTCTAACATGAAAATACAGAAAGTGCTACTCTTAATTTCACCCCCCAAAATATGAAAATAAAATTAAAGAACAGGAAAAGAGCAATGAGCTGTTTTCTGACAGTTGAAGACGTAGAAATGGAGTTCTGCTAGCTCTGGAAGTTTCCAGAAGGAAGGCAGAAGATAGATTTTACAAGGTGGCAGATCATACTAATATAGTAAAACTCTCTGGAAGGTTCTGGGAAATGAAATCCTTTGTGAAATAGTGAACTGACACCCTTTTAAAGTGTGTAAAGCCACTCCTTGGGGACCCTCCCCAAGTAGGGTGCTGGTTTACTAAAAAATGTGACAGTGTCCTTCTGCGTTCTTCTCTGGCTCTCACAAGAAATCAATTCCACAGATCTTAATATGTGCCTCCGTCTCATGGTCATCTTCACACAAGCCAAAGCATGAGTCATAAAACTTACTAAAAATCAGTGTTCTTGCGTTAATAAAGACAGACATTGTGTGTTGACAATAAATTCTGGCTATTAGAAAGCTCCTATTAACGTATGCAAACACAGATAAGTGGAATTCCTGCAGCTTGGGAGAGGAACATTTGCTAGGAATTCTTTAATGTTATTTTGAGTCACTTGAGATTTTAAACTGCTGCTTTTCATTCTGTTAAATATAAATTTCTTTTAATTTCTCTTTAACGTGTTCGCTGATCTCATTACATGCCATTTGTTACCCCACAGGTCCTACAGTATACATGTTTGCCACAACAACATTTGGCTTAAAATTTGTTGTCCCTGGATTTGGAAAGATATGTGCATCATAGTTGAAACCTGAGTAACCAATAAACGTTCTGGTAAAACACAGGAGCACATAACGTCCCTCTACTGTGTTCATATTGCAAGCAATAGTTGTTTTAACTGAATTATTTTGCTACAGAACAGCAGAATTTGGTCTGTAAAATGCTACAGGGTACTTTTTGAGCTGCTATGGCTAGGAAGGGTTGAGACACGAATCTCAGGGAGTGGGTTAGGCTGGAGAGCCTTGAAAGAACTTTGCGGTCCTACGAATCTGCAGTTCTCTGCTGTCCCCTTAACAAGGGCCAAGGTACTCAGACTCATATTCAAGTTCCTGCCTTGTGTCCATTTGCAGTGTACTTGCTTCATCCAAACTAATCTTCTTATCATTCCCATGAGTCCTGTTCAATCTTGCTTCTAAAACTGGCTGGCTGTTCCCTTGCATTTGGTTGAATTTATTCCATGTTCAAAAGTTACTCCTGCATTCCACACTTAGACACCTTCTAACTGAGCCCCTGTCAAAATATCTCTAGCATTTGTCATCTTTTCTGGAATTTCCTGAGCACTTAACCTGTTTTTCTCTTACATCCCTTTCCATGCATTATCATGACTATGATGTCTTCTCTATACATGCCTTTGAGATACCAGCAGGATTTCATTTATTTTTCTATCCTCGGAAGCACCTGACAGTGCCTTATAAATAGTAGGATATTTTAAACTATTTGATAAATGTTGGGACAATTAAATTGTCATTCGAGAGAGCTACCATCTAACCAATCAATTCAATAAGTTGATTTCAGGATTTTTGAGCCAATTATTTTCCCACCCATCTCTCTACAGGTTGTCACTGTTTAGAACTTCTCGAGCCTCCAGATTTAACTTGCATAAGAATGTACAAGTGTGATATTAAAAATATGGCACTTGCTATCAGATAGCCGAGTGAAATTCATAACCACCAATGGTTTTCAAATTTTTTTTGCATTTTTTGATGACAAATTCTAAGATCATGATTTTAAACAATGCAAACAGGAAAGGGAATAAAGATAGCATAAGTCAAGATGTGACTACTAAATGTTCTTTGAAAACTTTGCATTTTTCCAATCAGGACAGGGTCGTCAACTTCAACAGCTTTCAACAGTTAGCAACATGCTCTATGGCACTGGAGCAGGAAAGAGGCCCTGCTCCATGTGTGTACACCAGGGGAAGCATCCCAAATTAAACCTTGCCTGAAGTTTCTATCTCTAACAAAAATGACTCCTTTAATGTCTGCAATCAGCATTTTATGTGGGAAAGAGAAGATATGGGTACAGCTTGAGGGCAATCGGAACAGATCACATAGCAAGCAAGCTTGGCGCAGTGGAAGAACCCTAGGCGGGCGATCGCTGATCAGCCCAGCTGTGTCAGGCGGGCAAGGCGCTCCAGCTTTCCCAGGGTTCTCATCTGCAGAACAGCAAAATTGTTGGCACAGAGCTCGCAGCCTCCTCCCAGATATCCTGTTCAATAATTCAGGAAGAATAAAAAGTGTCCCTCTTGGACTTGGAGGCTTAGCAACTACCATCACTGGGAGATCTTTTCAGGCGCCTCTTTGGTGCATGAAAAGGAAAAGCAACTGCATTTCTGAGTCAGAAGGAGGGAGATGTCCTTTTGCCTGCAGCAAGAAGGAACAGAATGGTGAGGGGAGAGGAGTTTGCAGACCTCGATGACCCTAACCCCCCTACAGACAGACCAGCCATTGGTGTCTCCTATTCTCCACCATTGGTCTCTTGCCACCTGCACCACGTCTTGTGCTTTCTGAGCTCATCATACAACTGACACCGCGTCATGGTTAGGGATTGTCGACAAGTTCAACAATATGCCAGACCAAGCTACACCAGGCACCATCCTCTGACTGACTCTGCAAGAGGGAGCAGTAGTATTTCCCAAAAGAAGGGGACTGCTGTCATCAGAGACCTGGGCTAAGGGGCATGGAATGCAGGCCTGGCCTCCCCGGGTGGCCTCTTCCATTTCAGGCAGCCCTTGACATTCCATCCTGGGTCTCTGTGTCTAAGCATTATTCTATAACACACTAAACAGGCAATGGGGCTGAATTCTGTTTTAAATATGTAGGTACTTGTTCTTTCTCACAAATATTTAATTTTAAGTAATTTTTTGGTTAAAAAAAGAAAAGAAAGGTAAAAAAGATAAGATTGATCCCAACAACCTTGTATAGATGACATATTAAAAACATATTGGCTGAGAAGCTACTATTAAAAATAGCTGGCATCGTAGCTCAATACATTAGTGTGCGAGTCTTTTGATTCCACTCTAATTATAGCAAGAAAGCTTCAATCCCTGCAGTGGGGGAGCATTTAAAATTACAGCTGAGGTAGTAAATTACTGGTCCTCAAAGTCCTAGCCAGACAGATTGCTTTCATTTCATGAAGAGGGACACAGTGCTGTGGCAGAGCCAGCTTCCCCTGGTGAGCTTAATGTGTTCTATTTAAAAGCACAAGATGGAATAAAGGAAGTAGTAGGAGATTTTACAATCCTCCAACATAAACATTTATTTTTATTTTCCCAGAGCATGGAGTACCAGAACTGTACCAGGAAGGCTTACATGATTCATTTTGATTTTTGCTTCCCATGTCCCCAGGAACAGAGCTGACCAGTTAATAGTCAGTGTGTGTTGTTTTTGCTGGGCATGGTTTCAGCAGTGGGTTTAATTCTCACATGGAGGTGGCACGATGCCTTTTGTGTTTGTCACTTCACCCTGTCCCTAAGCCTCCATCTTGCTCCCATGCCAGCAATTAAAGCAATGGGGCTTTAATATGTCAACACAGCCCAAACAAAAACACAGTTGGAACCACTCTCTGATTTTCTTTCCAACCTCAGTCTCATTTCCAAGGAACCAAGAAGGAGACAGGGCAGGAGAAGGTATTTCTCATGAAGTTGTCCAATGCCTTAATTAGTTCTTGAAAACCCAACTGGGCCTTTTTCCTTTGGTTCTTCCAGAGAGATGCTTGCTTTGAAGCGCTGACAGGAGCTTGAAGAAACAGTCAGGCTTTTTACACACATGTTCTATCTGGATCTTGGGCACCGCTCAGTTGGTAGCCAAGAGCTAAATTGATAAGCACTCACAGTTTAAAGGCACATACGGACAAAGTGCTTTTTTCAGGCCGAAAGTACTGCAACTTTTATATGGCAGATATAAACTAAGAAATCTCTCTGCTGGTTTATGAGAATTGATCACGGTTCAGCAGGAAAGAGGAGAGAAAGAGAGATAAATGCAGTCAATAGGTGTGAAACCAAAATTTTGAGCTGCCCAGGCAAGGAACATCCTTCCAGGAAAAAAATAAAATGGTAACCTGAAGGCCCCATTTCTCTTGCATTCTGCAGAGTTGCCCCCACTGTCCAGAGCTATGCCTCAGGGTTAGGCCTAAATTTATCCTTCCCAGACCACAATTTACATTGCTATAGAACCCGTACCAAGCCCCCTCTGATTAGTCTGATGAAGTCATGGGAATGTGCCATGGTTTAAGGGCCTAGTCTTAGAATTTTATTTTGAATACAATACTGGAAAACTAAGGAATTCTGAGGATGTGAATCTTAGTCACCATGGCAGAGCCTTATGGAAAGAATTTTGGAGCTTATTAACTTCCACCCACCCCCTACTCTTTGAGAATAATAGCTCTATTGAAAACAGGCCTGGTGTGAATCTCACATGCTGTGTGTGACCTTGGGTAAGTCAGCCTGTTCACACACCTGCCATTACAAGACCTCATCATCCATCCATGTGTATGGCATTTTCAGAATATCCCAACATATTCAGACAGGGGTAATTCCTGGATGAAAATGGGGACATTCTCAGGACAGCTGTCTCTTTGTGGGCTACCCAGAATTTCCCTGACCATCTTGAGACCTTAAGGGAGAAAATCCATGTTAAATTTCTTTTTTCATGCATCAGAAGCCACAAACAGTGTGTTGTCATGAAGGCATCTGAGGTCTAGGTCCAGCTGAGGTCCACGAGACCACCAGGGGATAGAGGCATGAAAATCCAGTGAGGAATGACATAACATGCCCCCCCCCCCCATGCAGGTGGCAGGCTTGGCCGGGAGGCTGCAGGCGTCCCCTTGCTCTCCTGAAGGGAGAGTTTGCAGGGATGTGGGATCTCCTCAGTACCAAGCTGTTGATGCACTTGCTACCCCTCAGCTCACAAAGCCAGTGTGGATCTGAGTTCTAAGTGAACCCACCTTGCCTCCCAGGTGTGTAGTCTGGCATAAGAAAGAGGCCAGAAACAACAGAACTGTGAATCTACCACCTTTTGTCAGCCCAAAGACAGCCAAATATTCATAAAAGAAAATTAGTCATGCTTCAGTCCCAGCTCTGATCACAACCTGGGGAGGAGGACTCAAACTCCAGCTGGTGAGCCAGGCTGGTGGAGCAGCCACCAAACAAAAGCCAGGAGTGGAGAGTGGGCTTCCCCACTAGGACACCACTGACCCCCCAGACACCTGTGCTCGTAGCAGACCAGGCTGGAGGGCATCCTGGTGGGTGGCCAGCACACCTGCCTCACGCGTGCATGAAGGACAAAGCTGGCACGGGCATGTGTTGGGGCAGAGCGGAGCAGAGCACCTGCCTGGGCCACTTACATTACCGAGGGCTCTGGGCATGGCAAGCACACAGCGCACACGGAAGGAGGAGAGCTGTCTGCTTTCATCGCAGGTGTCTTGGTCCAGGCGCTGGGCAAGGAGTTTTATGCAGACTCTTTCATTTTGTCCCCACCACGTCCCTGTAAGATGATTCCCCCATGCTTTAGCAATGAGGAAGGTGATGCTCAGTAGAATGAAGCTCCTGCAAGGCCTCCCTGAGTGTGTTACCTTTGGAGCCAGGAGATGGGATGCATCAGCTCTCAGTGCCACAACTCTGGGTTCAAGACCCAGTCTCAGTGGCACTTCTCACACCCTCAAGGGCTACAGCTCCCAGGAGACAGAATAGATGGTGGAGAGGCAGCCGCTTCTCCCTCTGGCAAAGATGCCTTACTTGGAGGTTGAGCACCAGGCACTGGGGTTCTCAATGGCTGCCTGCAGTAAGGGTCTGAAAATCTTGGGGAAAGATGGCTTTTTTATGTTCCCCAGGAGGTATAAAGTGAATTAACACAACATGAAGTGTGTTTTCTTAAAAACTGCTAGGGAATTAAAGGCCCATAGCTGACCATTAAGGGAGTGTGCATAGACCACCCGACTGATGGGGTCTACAAACACCCTCCGGAAAGGCCCTGCTAGAAAGTCGCGCACGCGCAAGAGTCAGCGCCTGGTTCCTGCACCAGAAGTGATCAAATGTCCTTGTCTTTCTTCCTTTCTTGTTTGTTTGTTTGTTTGTTTTAAAATATGCACATAACTAAATTTACCATTTTAACCACTTTTAAGTTCAGTTCAGCAGCCCTCCACCACCAGCTATCTCCAGAACTTTCCCCTCTTCCCCAGTTGACACTGCCCCTGTTGAACACTAGCCCCCCATCTAATAGGTAATTTGAATTGTCAACGTGATTGGATGAAGAGAGGCCTAGGAGTAGGAGGCTTCTGGGTATATCTAGGAATGATTGGCATGTGGCACAGCAGACGGAGACAGAGATCTGCCTGAGTGTGGTCAGCATCACCCAGTAGGTTGGAGGCTTGGAAGAACAAAGTGGGGAGGAGGAGGGAGCAGCAACAGTCTCAAGCTCGATTCTTCTAGAACAGATTCTTGATGGCTGCTGTGATTGCCTGAGGAATTCCAACTCCAGCTCCTTCACTCTTCCCGAGTGGACTCTGCCCATTAACTCCCCAGGAGTTCCCGGGCCTTGGGGCCTGGAGTGGGGTGGCATGGTTGATGACTATGTTTCTGAGGTGTATGCTTCTTGAACTGGTTCCTCCAGCTCTCCAGCCTGCAGACGGCCATTGTGGGAGCAGCCAGCTTCGGGCTGTTTAAGCCAATCTAATAAATTCCCTTTTCATGATCACACCTATACATACCTATCCTATTCTGTTCTTCTAGAGAACCCTGACTCATACACCATCCCCACCCAGCCCCTTTCTGTCTCCACAACTTTGACAGTCCTAGGAGCCTCATGTCCCTGGGAGCCTACAGCATCTGTCTTTTTGTGCCTGGCTCAGTGCACTTAGCATAATATCCTCAAGGTTCATCCTGGTTATTCCTTTCTTATCATTAAAACTTAAGGAAAAAAGATTAAGAATGTGACTTTCCCTTTTCTCTTCATCTGTATCTATAAATCTACTACTTTGGTGGATTTTTCCCCCTGGGCTTTCCTACCAATCGAGGGGACCCTGCTGTCAAGAGGGCTTTGGTGTGAGAGCGAGGAGGGATAGCAAGACAGCATTGAACCAAACATTTGACAGAAGGGTGGGAAATCTCCTGCGGACGCCTCGGCAACTCAGGGATGCCTAGGAGGAGATGGGAGGCTCAAGGGCTTCTCTGATATTTTCAAACTAAAAGCTACCCTGGCTTCTTCCTTTACTTAGCTGAATTTTACTGAGATATAATTAACATATAGTACAATTTGCTCTACTGAGTACATCATGCTATGCATTTTAACAAGTGCATAGTCATAAAAGTGCCAATAAAATATGAAATAGTTCCACTGCCCCAAAGTCCTCTTGGTAGTCTTGGTAGTCTGCCCCGCCCCAACCCCTGGACCACAGCTTTGTCCTGTTTGTATAATTCTTCACTTTGAGAAATTCATAAATGCAGTCATCCCACAAAAATCTCTGAGCTTGGCTTCTTTCATTAAATGCAATGCATTTGAGAGTTCTTCCCAGATCCTCCCTCGTTTGTATAGCTGAGTTACATTCATGACACTCGTATACCTGGGTTTCTTCATTCATTTGCGCCAACAGGAGAGTGTTTTGATTTTTTTCCAATGTGAGGCAATTATAAGTAGAGCCGCTGGGAAGTCATGCACACAAGGTTTTATGTGAACGTAAGTTTCTTTCTCTGGCAAATGGTTGAGGTGTGGTGATGTTGGGCTGTAGAGTCAGTGCATTTTCACTTTTGTAAAAAAGGTAGCTTTTTTTTGCAAAGTACTACCAGTACGGCATTCCCCTAAAGACTGATAATTGATCATCTTCTGGATTAATTTGCCATTGATATTTTTTCTTTGACAAAGTGCTCAAATCCTTCTCTGCTTTTTGTTATTGGGTTATTTGTTTTCTTCTTATTGAGTTGTGAGAGCACTTTACCTATTCCAGGTATTCCTCCCATGCTGGATACGTGACTTGCAAAAACCTTCTCTTCCTCCGATGCTTTTCTTTTAATTCTCAAATTTTATATCTCAAAGAACAGGCATTCTTCCTACCAATTAAATCCAATCAAACAAGTTGCATTTTCAAACACGATTGTGTCAAAAGTCCTCTCAGTAGCACAAGTTCAGACAGAATCATGTTTTTGTCTATTACAAGAAATAAAACAGAATATTTTTTCTCTATAATAGAAATAAAAACGAGACATTTCATCCATCAGTCATAAAATGATTCTCATACTGACCTAAGTATGCACATTTATGAAGTCTTGATCAGTCACTTTCAGAGAGAACGGGTGACATTGAACACACTGTGCCTTCCATCTGTGTCACCAACAGGACAGTTATCCCACCTGCTACCATTGGCCACTTCACACACTGAACGTTTTTGAGCACCACCTATTAGCCAGGCCCAGAGGTGCACAGAAGAGTTACAGGTAGATTCTGTCCTTCGGCAAGATGCGTGATGAGGAGGGAGCAAAGGCATCCACCAAATGTTGTCACTGTCCCCCACTGGAATACTTCTGATGGCACAGTGGTGACCCCCTCACCCAGCACTCCTCTGGACCCTGATTCCACTTGGCTAGAGTGGGGCAGAGATCACATCAATGACTAACAAAGCCACCAAGACCCCACAGTCACTTTGTTCCCTCAAGCCCCCCAAATCTTCACACACAGCCTCCTACCTTTTCCCGCCTCCTGCCCTGCCCCAGGTGGCCTTCACTCCAGCCCACCCCAGCCCAGAAGCACACTTGCCACACTGCATCCAAAGTGGTTGTTCTAAAATGATTTGAAAACTAGCTCTGGCAGGCCCTGAGAAGGGGACAGTGCAGCCATCAGGAACCTGTCAGTCCAGTATTTCCATAAACTGTCTATTTTTGCTTTAAATATTATTTATATTTATGTTATTTTATTCATAATCGCATATAAGCTTGCGTGCTCACATGCACAACATATACACATTCAATTAGGTAATTCTCAGGCCCGAGACTTTATTCCACTCTGTAAATCACCATCATCACTGTGACTCTCCTTGGTCAGGAAGTGGCCCTGGTGGTCCGCAGACTCAGGTAGATGTGAGCTTCATCGTAGCTGTGGTTACACAATGTGTACATTACCACTCTTGTGTGTGTTTCAGTACACCTCCATTCCAATGTAAAACACTGCCACGGGGCATAGGTGTTTTAACAGCCGAGCTGGCAGAGCCTGGAGAACGGGCATGGGTGGCCTTAGGTGCCAGGGCTGGAGGAGGGGCTGGGCAGGACAGAAGGAGTGACGTAGCTATGCTGTGGAAAGTGGGACAGAGGAACTGAATTCAGCAGCCCTTAGTCACTTCACTCTGGAAAATAGTAACGTTTTAGAAAAGTAATCACTAAAACAACTTCGAAATAACTTGTGATGCTTTGAGGGGAAAAAAAGATTTAAAAACTTATCTTGTAGCTTAATTAGGATAATTATTTAAGGTCTATCAGAGGCTAGGGGATGCACAAGAGATTAATATCTTTCAAAAAAATCTTTATTGGGAATGTGCTTTCTCTGATCAGGGCAAATTTCTTAAAAAAAAAATAGAAAGAGAGAAAGAATTAGATAAATTGCCCTTGAAATTTCTCTCTTCTCATTTGCTGAGGAATAAATCATCCTACTCGATGATAAAAGGATTATGAGTTGGATTCTCATTTCCTCACCCTGGGAGGAACTATGATTGCAATGACCACATTTCCTGAACCAAACATCGGGACCATAGCCCTGACAAGTCCACGTGTGCTTGTGAGGACAATAGGACAGGTTACCCGGAATGGAAAGTGACCTGCAGGAGCTACAGCTGTAATAAGCAGCTTGACACAGGAATAATTTGGTTTCAAGGCATTTCTCATGATGTCATTGGTATAATATTCCTTTGTCAAAGTCTGAAGCGTCAACTGTTGTAGAAATGATTTCCCCAGATCCCCAGCTATGACATGCAGCAGATATTGATTTTAAAGAAGTTCATTCAGTGGAGTCAAACTAACAGCTCTAATCTTAGAAAGATGACTAAACAACAGAATATATAATGTCCAAATTAGCATTTAAATTTGGCCATAAAACCTGCCAGTGTATTATGTGCAAAATTGCTTTTTTCATATTTGGTCTATTGAGTATTCGGTCTATCCCACTTTAAGCAAATTTAATACTAAATTTTTAAAAATATACATTAGGGAGTAATTATGTGTGTTGCTAGATGCTTCTTCAGCTTACAAAAGCTTTCATTATTAGATTTTTTAGGTGGGTACTGCCCCAGTTATTTAAGAATTAGCAGGTCATTAGCTATTGGAGTGAGGGGCAGGCAGGAAATTGTAAACTTGGCTTTGCCACTTGAAGCTCTGTGAGCATGAAAAGAGTAGAGCTGCAAGGCAGGGATGTCACTCAATGGGAGAGCATCTAAATTTTGGGGAAGGCCTCATACAAGGCTGCTGCTGATGTCATTCCAACAGGCTGGTGGGGAAGGCCCCATACAAGGCTGCTGCTGCTGTCATTCCAGCAGGCTGGTGGCAGCGAACACCAAGTGTCTACTCGGTAGTGTACAGGGGAGAAGCCCTTCAAAACCACATCCATGGCAGAGTCTGCTTGCAAAGGCCTTGGCATCTCCAGAGGTCCACAAACAGCACAGAAAAGGCAGGTCTTGAGCTTTTTAGAGTTCACCTTCATGGTGACGCTGGCATACATATTGACTGCTTTGTGCAGGAGAAGGCAAAGACAAACACCAGAAAGAGGTGCCATGCACACAATTTTCCTGGAGTCTTAGTCCAGGAAATATAGTCAGCTGGGGTTTCCACCAAAAACCAGACCAGGTGAATCAGACCACTGACTCATCCTCCCAGTTCTGCAATCTGCAAGTCTGAAATGCAAGTGTGAGCAAGGCTGGTGTCTCCTGAGGCCCCCTTCTTGCCCTCTCCCTGTGTCCTTGCAGCATTGGCCCTCTGTGCACACCCCGGTGTCTCTGTGTGCTGATCCACCTCCCCTCAGTTTTTTTTTTTTTAAAGAGAGTATATGAGAGAGAGAAAGAGAATTGGAGAGAAAGAGAGAATCACTTTTATTTAGTTTTTCATGTGGCTTTCATTTTTCTGACACTTGGTTGTGTACGTGATGCTGGGATTCAAACCCGCATCCTCGCTCATTCCAGGCAAGCTCTGCAACAACTGAGCCACCGCTCCAGCCCCCGATTTCCCCTTCTTGTAACGACTTCAGTCATGTGGGATTAGGGCCCATGCAAATGACAAATGCTAAATTATGAAGACCCTGATTTCCAAAAGCAGTCATAGTCTGATACAGTGGAGGTGAGGGCTTCATCCTAGGAATCTGGGGGGACACAATTCAGCTCATAACATGGAGTGAAACCAGGCCTCCAAGGAAGCCTGGGAAAGGAATGAGTGAGCCTGGGGAGACTGAGGGTATTTGCAAAGACAGGCAGTGATTAAGAAACCGGAAGCATCAGGGAGGAAATTGGCATCCCCGGATTCGAGGGCATCATGCTGGGAATGACGGAGGACCTCAAAGCAGAGGAGGAAGAAGACCTGTTGTGGAGGACCTTCAACTGCACGTATTTGAGACTTTCTTGGGGACAGAGGAGGAAGTGGAGCCAACGTCAGCCTATGAGAAGGGATTGATTTTGTGGCTTTATTCTCTTTGTTGTTTTTGGTGATCGACAAAAACCTAAAAACAATAACAAAGCAAAGAAGCTTAATTTCATAGAAAATAATTGATCATTAAATCAGGGAAGAGATGAGTTTGTCTGAGACCCCAAGTGCTACTTTCCAGTGGGACTTTGGCTTAATTACTTAGCAATTCACTGCTGCCAGGAGATTTACAGCAACTATGAGTTTGAAATGAAGTGCTGTTTTGCAGATGGGAAGTATTTGCAAGAAATTTGAATGTACACATCCGCTGTCTTCCCATGGAGGCTTGCAGAGATTCAGATATATATACATAGACATTAGAGGCGCAACAGAGGCTCCCAAGAGGCTGCGAGATGCTTTTATGTACGGGAGTTAATGAAGTGTGTCTTCCATCCCACAGCTGGAAGGAGCTCACAGAGGCAGAATCAGAAAAGAGAACCTGACCTGAGAAGCCTGCTCAAAGCTATGATTGCTCTTCCTGAATCACTCAAAATCTTCCCAGAATTGGCTTCTGGGTGCAGTGCTGTCTCCATCATAATTGTTTATCTTCATAACTTCCATCATCCCTCATGGTTATTGCTGTTCTACAGCAGGCTGAGTCTTGGGTCCTTAAGTTTACTTTTTATCTCAGTTACCCAGAAAATTATTCTCCTAAGATGTTTTATAATTGTGATTTGTTTTATTTTATTCAGAAAAAAGATACGTTTTTTTAGTATGAAATTTGTCCCAGGAGATCATGAGATGCAATCTGTTTCCAAAAGAAGGAGGATCTTTCTCAGGCAGTCCAAAGATCTTATTTTCCTAAAGAAGTTTGGGGCGGTTTGGGGAAAGGGCAGAAAAGAGCAACTAATGACCTTTTTAACCATCTTCATGTCCTGTGTTCACCTTCTAAGAATGTCAACTCTCAGCAACTCCAAAAGACCACCAATGAGAGCTGATGAAGCAGAGCTGAGGTCACTAGAAACTGTAGTAAGGGGACCTCCATGGTAGAGCTGTAGCGTGTCTCTAAAAAAAGGAAAATCAGGGCAGGGACTTCCAGGACTTGGGGCCTGGGATGGGAAATTTTAAGGCAGGTCCTGAAGCAGAGAACTGGTTGGGGTGCAGAGTTCATGACATAAGTTCAGATTGCAAGGCACAGATGCCAGGCCTGCAAATGAGTCCCCACCACCTAGCTGCTATTGATAGGCCTGCTCTACAGATGATTCGCAAGCTTATCTTCCAGGGGCAGGCATTTCCTGAAGAAAGCAGTGGAGTTAGTTTTGTTTAACACATAAGCAATCATATTCTCTTCTTTTCTCAGTGGTAGATAAGATCTAAAAAACTTATCTGAGCTTTCTCCCTAGCTAAGATCCTAGGTGAGATTAAAGAGTGTAAGCTTCATTGACTTGAAATATGTTTTTTATAAAGAAAGAGGGGACAGTGAGAGAGAGAGACAAAGAGAGAAGCAATTTTTATTTAGTTTTTCAAGTAATCATTACTCAGATACTTTGTTGTGTACGTGGGTGCTGGGGTTTGAACTTGCGTACTCACGCATGCCAGGCAAGCGCTGTAATCGCCAAGCCACCGCTCCAGCCCCGACTTGAAATATTTAGTTATGCATGGAGTTATATATTTAGGTCAGCTCACATAATTTGCCAGAAAAAGCAAATCAATAATTATAACCATATTATTCTCAATATATTATTACTGATAAAACTATTTACCCACTCTTTTATAATCTGATCAATGTATGAACTACTACAATCCTGTAAGTGACATGAAAATAAAAGAAAAAGTAAAATTGTTTTTGCTTAAAATGATGTTATTTTGTTTACATTCACGTAAGACATGTTTGTGTGGTGCTAGATGAGGAGTAGGTTGGGAAGAGAAAGTGGTTTATCAAAATTGCTTTCTTTTGGCAAATTCTTCACCAGTTACATGATTTAGAAATGGGTTTGTATCCTTTAAGGAATTTGGAAATTCACAATAATAAATGACAGTTCCCAGAGCTGGAGGAGTGACTCAGCGGTTACAGCACTTGCCTCGTATGGGCAAGGAACTGGGTTCAAACCCCAGCACCACCTACACAACTGAGTGTCGGAAAGGCAAAAATCAGATGAATAAAGAAGATTGATTTTCTCCCTTTCTTCCTCTCTCTCTCTCTCTCTCAAAAAAATGACAATTTCCTCAAAATTAATTGTACTAAAATATTAATTTTTTAAAAGTAGCAATCCCAATAAGAAACTTTCTGATGTTATAAAAAAAAATTGGACCCAATACATCAAACTTTTTTCAAGAATGAAATGGTAACATCCCAAACTCAGTAACATCTCTTCTCAGTTTAACTTTCTGTAAAGAAAAGTACAATTTTTTTATCTATTTACAATCATTAAACTCTTGGTCTCTTTTTAAGTTTTTTTTTTAATTTTTGTTTATTTCAGTTTAGCTGTTTAATCCACAGACACACCAGTTATTCAATATTATCATAGTCTGAATTACCTGGCACCCTAAGTTAGTAAATCTATATTTCCTAATTATTTTACTCATCATAATCATTATAAATTAACATTTTAAATTCAGAGAGTGACTATTTTTAAATACATATCAAACGATTAAATTTCTTCCAGGTGGTGCTTGATTTGCATCTGGCTGAAGAATAGGGAAGCATCTGCTTTTTAGTCAATCGCCTCTCTCCCACCTGCAGTCCTTCCTAACAGCCATCTGCTGACTGCTTAGATAGTAAGCAGGACCTAGGGCTGCTTGCAAATGAATTGTACCTGTGAAAACCTGGTTGTTCAGTGAGAATGCATGCACTCCTTCTGTGGGTAGGGGAGCCCTACAGCAATTGAATTCCAGGACGGCATTTGGTAAGCAAAATCTCATGATGTGATCAAACTTATTGAGAACTTCCTGTGTAGCTTCTTGGGTTTAAAACAGCCACGTGGTCCAGTCCGAACTCGGGCAGAGTATCGGAAGACAAGGAGGAACTGCTCTTGAAGCCTGGCAAGGGTCTTCTCTTTTTCTTTCTTAAAATGTAAGATACACATAATGTAAAAGTGATTTTCTCAACCATTCTTAAGTGTACATCTCAGTAGCATTAAGTACACTTTTGCACAACCTTCACCAACATCCAGCCACTGAATTTTCTCATCTTTGCAAACTGAAACTCTGGACCCAGGAAACACTAACTCCCGACTCCCTCTTCCCCTGGCATGCAGCATTACGCTTTCTGTTGCAATGAATTCGGATCCTAAAGTACCTCATAAAGGGAATAATACAGAATTTGTGGTTTTGTGACAGGCTTGTTTTCCCTAACGTAATGTTCTCAAGCGTCATCCGTGTTATACATTGTGCCAGCACTGCCTGCCTGTTTAAGCCAAATGAATATTCTCTTGTGTGTATGTGCCACATTTTGCTTATCCATCAATGGATGAAAGTGTTGCTTTCAAATTTTGGCTATTGCAAATGATGCTGCTGTAAACATTGGTGTACAGACAAGTCTTTGTGACCCTGCTTTTGATTCTATTAAGTAGATAACTAGAAAAGAAATTGCTGGACCATTGGTAGTTTTATTTTTAATTTTATGACAATAAATATACCATTTACCATAGCATCTGCCTAATTTTACATTTCCTCCAGCACTGTAAAGTTTTCTTTTTTCACACATTCTCTCTGACACTTGTGATCATTTTTGTGGGGTAGCCATTATAGTGGATGTGATATGATCGCTCATAACTGGGCACAGTGGCATGTGCCCACAATCCCAGCTATTCAGGAGGCTAAGGCTGGTCAAGATGGCCAACTCAAGGCCAACCTGGGTGACTTAGCAAGATATTGTCTCACAAAAATAAAAATGGACTTGGGATGTACTGGGGATGTAGTTCAATCCCCAGTACCAAAAATAAAAAAGAAGTGGTATGATATCTCATGTAGTTTTGATTGTGTTTCCCTAATTAGTGATGTTGAACAGTTTTCATGTGCATTTTGGTCATTTGTTTATCCTTGGGGAAATTTCTATTCTTATGCCCTTTTTTAAAAAAAAAGAAAGAAGGGACAGAGAGAGAGAAGTGATCTTTCTTTTTATTTAGTTTTTCATGTGACTTTCATTCCTCAGACACTTTGTTGTGTATGTGGTGCTGGGGTTTGAACTCGAGTACTCCTGCATGCCAGGCAAGCACAGTAACCACCAAGCCACTGCTCCAGCCCCTTATGCCCATTTTTTGATCAGGTTCTTTGTTGTTTGGTTTCTGTTATTATAGTTGGGGTGCTGGTGTTCAGCTGTAGGAATTTTTAATATCCAGATTATATAAAATACTTTCTACCATTCTGTGTGTTGCCTGTTAACTTTGTTGAGTCCTTTGATTCATAAAAGATTTTAATTTTGATGTGGTTCAACATTTTTTTCTTTTGTTTCTTGTGCTTTTGAAATATCTAAGAAATCAAATTGGATTGCCAAATCAAATGTCAAGAAGTGTTTCTCCTGTGTTCTCTCCTAAAAATATTATAGCTTTAGCTCTTACATTTAGGTTATGGATTCATTTTGAATTAATTTTCATATGTAGCATTATTCATTACTTTGCACATGAAAAACCAGTTTTTCAAACACTGTCTTTTGAAAAGACTATCCTATCTCCATTGAATAATCTCGGAACACTTAAAAATTTGGGGCTTTATATGTGAGAGTCTATTTCTGGCCTCTGTGTATGGGCTATATATCAATTTTATGTCAACATCACATTGTTTTGATTATTGTAGCTTCTAGGAAATTTTGAAATCAAAAAGGGTGAAAGCTTGAATTTTGTCCTTTCTCTGGATTATTTCAACTGTAACAAGGCCCTGAACAGCTGTATAACTAGTAAGAAGATTAAATCAATAAATAAAAGTCTCCCAATGATGAAAATTTCATATACATTTAGGATAAAATTTTCCCTGAAAAAAAAAATATTGTTGAGATTCTGATAGGGATTTAATTGAGTTTTTACTTGTTTTATCATCCTAAAAATATTTTCCTATTCATGAACATGGGATGTCTTTCCATTTATTTCTGTTTCTTTCATTTTTTCAGCAATGTTTTATAGCTTTCAGTTCATAGGTTTTTGCCTACTTAATGAAATTTATTCCTATGTATTTTATTAATTTTTCTGTTACTACAAATTGAATTATTTTCTTAATTGCATTTTCAGAATATTAATTTCAATATACAGAAATATAGCTGATTTGTGTGTTGATTTTGCATTCTGCCACTTTTCTGAATTATTATTTCTAACAGTTCCCCAATCCCTGTTAAATTATTAGGGTTTCCTACATAGGTCATCTGCATATGTAGATCATCGGTATATAGGAGCTTCTACATATTTAGAGCATTTATGTACAAGATGTTACTTGAAGAGATAATTTTAATTTTTCTTTTCCAATTTAGATTTTTTTAAAACAATTTTCCTTGCCTGACTGCTTTGTCTATAATTTTTGCTACAATTTTGAATAGACATGGCAAAAGCTAGGATCCTTGTCTTTGCTCTTGTATCGTGGGCAATTGCTCATCATTGAGTGTTATGTTAGCTTTTGGATTTTCACAAATGGATTTATTATGTTGAGATAGTTTCCTTCTACTCTTTGTCAAGTGTTTTTTTCATGAAACTGTTTTGAATTCTGTCAAATCCCTCTTCTGTATCAATTGAGCTGATAGGTTTTCCCCCATTCATTTTGTTGGAGTGATGTACTATTTCTCAACTGAAATTTAATACTGGACTAGTCTTGGAGTTCAGTAATAAATTCCATTTGACCCTGTTGTAGAATTCTTCAAATGTGCTGATGAATTATGTTCACTGGTTATTTTGGTAAGAATGTTTACATCACTATTCATCAGAGAAATTGGTCTGTAGTTTTCTTTTTCTTTAGTGTCTTGTGTCCTCATTTTTCTTTGATATCAGAGAAATTCTGGCCTCATGCAGTGAGTTATGAAATTTTCTACCTCCCTAATTTTCTTTCCACTTTAAGTTTTTTGAAAAGTTATAGAAGGGTTGGTATTAATTCTTCTTCAAATATATGCTAGAATTCACCAGTGAAGCCATCTGGTCTTGGGATTTTCATCATTGGGAGACTTTTATTTATTGATTTAATCTTCTTACTAGTTATATAGCTGCTCAGATTTTCAACCTAGCTAAATATTTGCCAATTTTGTTCATCTTTTTGAAGGATCAACTTTGGTTTCACTGATTTTGTGTATTGATTTTTGATTCTCTATCATATCTCTGATCTTTATTATTCCTTCCTTTTGACAGCTTTAGAATTGGTTTATTCTTCTTTTTCTAATTCATTAAGGCACAATATTAGGTTATTAATTTGACATCTTTTTTAATTTATACATTTACAGCATTAAATTTCCCTTTTAGCACAGCTTTCACCACATGCCCTAAGTGCCATTTTTTAATTAGCCTCAAAATAATTTATAATTCTCATTGTGATTTTCTCTTTGAAGCGTTATTATTTGATCCATTCATTTAACAATACATTATGAACTCCCACATGATTGTGAATTTTCCAGTTTTCCACCTGCTATTGAGTTCCACTTTCATCCCAATGTGATTGGAGAAAATAATTTGTATACTATCTATCTTTTAAAATATATTGAGACTTTTTTATGCCCTGACCTATCATCTATCCTGGAGAATGTTCCATATGCATTTGAGATAAATATGCATTCTATTTGTTGGGTGGAATATTCTGCATATATATGTTAGGTCAAATTGGTCTATTGTGTTGTTCAATTCTTCTGCTGGCTGATTGATCTTCTGCTTGTTATTCTATCCATTAGACAGAATGTATATTAAAGTCTTCTACTAGTACTATAGAGTTTTCTTTTTCCATTGTATTTTATCACTCTTTTCAAATATTTAGAAATATTTGGTGCATATGTATAATGCTTCTGGTGAATTGACACTTTTAGTATTATTAAGGTTCCTCTGTCTTTTAAAAAAATTTAATTTAAGTATACTTTGTCCAGTATTAGCAAGCTACCCCTGCTTGCTTTCTGTTACTATTTGTATGAATAATTTTTCCATTCTTTTGTTTTCAAGTTATGTACGTCTTTTATCTAAAGTGAATCTCTTAAAGACAGCATATAGTCAGAGCCTCTTTTTTATTTCAATCTATTTTGCCAACCCATGTCTTTTGATTGGAGAACTTGATCCAATTACTTTTTAAAGTAATTGTTTGGAGGGGAAGATATATGTTGTCATTTTGCTCTTGTTCTCTGTATGTCTTAAAACCTGGGTTTTTCTCATTTCCTTTTTCATTGCCTGCCTTTAATCTTAGTTGATTTTTTTGAAGTAACAAGTTTGTATTCCTTTCTCATTTCCTTTTTTGTATATTTTATATTTTTCCTTGTGGTTACCATGGAAATTACATAAAGCATTTTAAAGTCATAACAATCTATACTAAACTGATAACAATTTAACATCAATTGCATACAAATCTCTACCCTTTTGTATCACCACATCCCACACTTCATGTTATTGATGTCACAAATCATATCTTTATGTGATATACTCATTAACATACATTTATAATTATTTATATACTTTATCTTTTAAAGTCTTTTTATTCCTTTAGAATAAAAAATGAAGTTCAAGAAACCAAACTACTTAAAGGTGAATTTTACATTTGTACATATATTTACCTACTAGTAAATGTTATATTTTCGCATTGATTAGAATTCTGTCTAATGTCCTTCTGTTTTAACAAAGAGGAAGCCCTTAAGCATTTTCTTTCAGAGGAGACTAGCTTAGCTTTTATTTATCTTGGAATACTTTAATTTCAGACTCAATTTTGAAGGTTAGTTTTGCTGGGTATAGAATTCGATTGACAATTTTTCTTTCAGCACTTTGATATCCCTCCTGCTTTCTTATCTTAAGCATGTCTGCTGTGACATCTATTGACCATTTAATTCAAAATGATAAGTCACTTGCCCCTTCTTGCTTTCAAGCTCCTCTTTGTCTTTCAACAGCTTGATAGTGCTGTGTCTTGGTTAGAGTCATTTGGGATTTATCTTACTTGGAGTTTTTTGAGCTACATATATTTGTATATCCATATCTTTCCTCAAATTTGAGAATTTCAGCAATTATTTCTTCACATAAGTTTGTGAATCCCCTCTTTCTCTCTTCTGAAATTTTCATCATGCAAGCATCTGTTCACTTGACAGTATTCCATATTAAGTCACTCCTCCCAGTCTTTGCAGGTAGACTCTCAACAGGGTAAGACCTTCATTAATCTGTCCAGCAAAAAGGCTCGCATTCCTCTCAAACTAATTTTAGACATATATCTTCTCTGGACCTGGGCTTATTTCTCATTTCCCCCACATTCATGACTCCTTTCGAGTGGCTCAAATTTTCTAAAAATCTCACCTCTGTTTCTTATCAGATATTTATATTTCTTCCCACAATCTCTTACCCACGGGTTACTGAGGATCTCAGGTCCTCTCCAACTTTCACACATTGCAGTACCCACCACAACTATCAGTAGCTTTCAACCTGCTATCCCAACTAAGCCACAGCTCTTGACCCAAGACAGATGGGACAAGTTTCAGCACCTTGGACAACCCCCAGACAAGCCAAACTATTGCAAAAAAACATTCCACTCTGGGTCTGGAGGAATTGGGATCTGTGCAGCTTCTTCCCAACAATGTCTCACTGCAGTAGAGAGAAAGTGAGACAAGGACAAGTAGAAACACCACAAAAATTTGTGTTTTCTTCCTGATTTGGCATTTGCTTGTTTTCTGTAGATCCTTGAGTGATTTCAAAGAGCTACCATAAAGCTATTTTAGTTGTTTGATGTTTTGTGTTTCCATGAGGGAACAAGGCCCTGGAGTTTCTTAACCAAACATTTCACTGATGTTACTCCTCTAAAGACTCTTTTTTCTAAACCTGTGGGAGGATAGAGGTAACATGGCATTAAATTATAGATAAGTGCCAAGATATTATATACCTGTGGTTTTCACACTACAGTCCTGACCAGCACTATCAGCATTACCTAGAGCTTGCTATAAAATGAAGATTCTTGGAACACTCCCAGACCTACTAAATCAAAGACTGGAAAAGAATCAGCAAAACAATTTTAACAAGCACTCTGGGTGATTATGATATGTGCTAACATTTTGCGAACTGCTACCATTGACTAATTTCTAAAAAATATTTAGGACAAAAATAAGTAGGGAGGTGTGAAGAGAAAGATATCCAAGAGATTTTTTTTCACCTTAACTATTCAGCATGGGACACAGAGGTGATTTCCATGAACCTGAGGACTTAGATTTATGTACATTATCATTGACCCATTCATTTACAACTGCTATCTCCTTAAATTTGCTGTCAATGTGCCACCAGATTTAAGCAGCTGGAAAGTTTTTGTCACAGGTTAAACCAATCAGTGGCAGAGACTCTGAGTTTGAAGATGGCCTGTCTGCCTTCAGGGCAGACACTTGCCTCTACCCAGCCAGGGGATGTTGCTCAGCAGCAGGGACCTGGACCTCAGCCCTCACATTGTCTATGACTCCAGTTCTATGATTCCATGCTATTTTCATATATTTGTCATTTAACAAACAGCTGAGAGAGTCAGTGATCTCTCTATGGAAAAAAAGGGGAGGAGTCAAGAGTCATTCTTCTCAGAAAAGTCAAAATCAGAATTATTCTATGTCTGTAGGCAAAATGCCAACATTTCCCATCCCTCTGAGGGATGGAAGAGAAGAAAGCCCCAACTCTGCAATACGTTCTGCTCAAATGATTTCACATCACACTGGGTTCTTTGTTGGTCACTGCAGCGCCTTTGCTTGTGTACAGGTATCCTCCTCTGTTGGTGTCCCTTCCCCTTGTAGTTGTGCTTCCTCCTTAGTAGATATGTGCCCTGTTCAAACTTTCGTCTCCTCCTCACACATAAGCCTGTGTCCTCTTCATACACATGTGTCCCCTCTTCTTCAGGCATGCTCCCCTCTCTACAGCTGCATATTCTCTTGGTGTAAATGTGGCTCTTAACCAGAGTCTGCTCCTAGGTGGCTCCGTCTTGGACCTTTGCACAATCTTGTGAGTGTGTATCAGTCCATTTTCTGTTGCTGTGGTGAAATACCTGAGGTTAGATGCTTTATCAAGGAAAGAAGATTATTGCACTCACAGTTCTGAAGATTCAATACCATGGCACCAGCATCAGCTTGGCTCTAGAGAATTCCTTACAGCAGATGGCAACACAATGGTGGGAGGAAGTGTGTGTGAGACAGAGAGAGCACACGGAGGGACAAAAAGCCAGAACAAGACCTGGGTCCCATAAGAACTGCATTAACCCTCTCTGAAGGCACGACACTACCTCATCTCTTAAAGGTTCCACAGGCTGTAACATCACCAATCTGAGAACCATGTTTCTAATGCTTGAGTCCTTGGGGGACAAACCACAGGTAAATCACACCAGAGAGCTCAAGTATCAAGATGTCTGTGTCCTGTGCAGTGTCCCCTACTGCATCACACTCTGTTGAGTTCTCCATTCCTGAACGGCTGCCCATGTGTCCCTGTTCACATGCACTGCTGTCTTTCACATAAAGGGGTGCATGCCTACCTTTGTCACCAGTTCATCACTTCATAAACTGTTCGGGGTATATTACCGGTACCTCCACTCCCCCCCACAAAAAGGCAAAGTGATCTATCATGAACTATTTTCAGAAAATACTAGTTATATAATTAAAGAGATTAAGCTTCTTTTCCATTAGGCCAACTAAAAATTTTAATAAGAAGGTACTGAGATTTCCAAAATGTAAGAATAGCATCACTTTCCAAATTTTGTTTGTCAATGAACATTTCACTTCTGACTTTTGTAGAGCAATCAGACACCTGAGCTCCATTGCTCCTCCTCCACACTGAGCTGCAAGCACCTTGGACTGTGTCAGCTTTGGCTGGCATGGGTAAGGGGCCAGCTAGAGGTGCTGGGAGTTGGCACCTTCACAACCCCTGGCAGCCGTCTTGGTTAAAGTGAGGGGTGCAAACCCACCCAATGCCTGGTCTCTGGGGTAGCAGCCCCAGGGTCGCACTCCCATGCAGGAATGTGAGTCTCCTCCACCTCCCTCCCCACCACCACCACCACCTGGTATTACCTCCAGAACAACTTCCTGCACTCAAATTTCCATCTTGGCATTCTATTCCAAGGAAAATGACATAAAACAGCCCATTCTTGTTCAATGACTTTGTGATCCGTCCATGTGGGGAGGAAACAGAAATCCCACAAAAGGAGCCATCAAACAGTAGGTGTTAAATAATGAATCAAAGGCAATCAGGGAGGCCACAGCAGGTACCTAGGTCATGGTCTGAGAGGCCAAAGCGACACCACTAGTGCTGAGCAGTCATCAGAGGTGCGAGAGGTGGGGCAGAGCCTGGAGAGCTCAAGTGCCTTGGGATTTTGCAGTCTCCCTGCCTTCTAGGGCACACAAATGCAACCACAACTGCTAACCGATAGGACCATGGAGGCCACAGAAAGCCACATTGGCAGATAGCTTCAAAATGCTCTTGGCAGACTGTCAAAGTCTTTTCACTAAGGATCAGTCATTGGATAAAATGATTTACCCCAATTCTGAAGAAATGGGCTCCTAACCAAGGAGGGAGGGTGTGTGTGAAGAATTCCTCCCTCCCAGAGAGAGGGCTCCCTCTCTGGGAGCCTCCACCAGACAGCATGGAGATGCTGGTGAAGCTCCTCATGCAAGCTGGAGCCCTGACTTTGGGGACACCAGGATGACAGGAGCCCTCCTGTGTGGCTGAAATCACATCAAGGTCAGCCAGGCAGGATTGGAAACCACAGGCACCTAAACTCCCCCCACATCCCCGCCCTCGGCTAACTGAACTCACTGGATGCTTTCTTTCCTACTCAGTGAAATGATGACATTATTGGAGGTTAATAGTTAAGGGTTTATTCGAATTAGGTATCCATAAAGTTCTTAATTTAGCCATTGAGTGCCTAATAGAGATTAAATTGGACCTGGAGATAGCATATTTCAATCTTGCAGGAAATACTCGGCACAAAGCTCCAAGGGCAAGGCTTGCTGAGAAGCCCTGCTTTTAGGAGACACCTTTACCTTCTGTTCATAAGATCTTATCCCCTGGGATTTGTATAAAACCTCCCACATTCGTTGTCAGTCATGTCCTTCCAGATAAGAATCTGATTTCAACAAGAATGATTTCTAGGAATATCGTACAAGACTCTGATCTGCTAGTGCACAGGAAGGAGTTAGAGGAGAAGAAAGAGTCACAGGAGAAGTTGGGGACAGGGAAGAAAGTAGGTAGGATTGATGGATATGAGAATTCGGGAGGACTATTAACCATGAGTATTAATTGAGCCTGCTTATGGACAGTGGAGGAGGGTGGCTGAGAAACAGATTGATAAAAGGCAGATAATTGAAGGAACATAAACTCCAAGTATGAAAAATAAAAAGAAGATGAGTCCTGGCCTAAAAGCTGCTATGAGTCAGGCATTAGCAATGTAGAAAAGAGGTGACCATAGAATGTGGAGCTAATTGTCCATGGAGACAAGGAAAGAGAGGTCATGTCAGGTGAGACAGACTTGTTCTTGCCTGACTAACAAGACAACCAAAGAAGGAGCCAGGCTGTCAACACCCAAAACCATGCATCCTTGAACCCCAGCCTACGGGGCACTCACACATCTAAATGTGTGTCCAAAGCCTGTTTCTTGCAGGAACTACTTTTTCAGGGTGTGTGGGAGATTACTGTACCTTGTGCATGAGGAACGTCATGGTTATGAGGGAAACCCGGGGGCCACCTCAGATGGCAAGGGGGACTTGAGCTGCTGTAAGACAGGGAGGAGCTCTGGGTGGCAGGAAGCTGGGAGCTGAGGGGGCCTGACCCCATCTTCCCCTTAATAAGAGAATGCAAATATTCTTTCAATGAGAGGCTCACCTGTTCCACCCCGGAGCCCAGGAAGGTGAGCTAAGGCAAGTTTCACGCCTGTCTGGGAGGCAACTGCTTATTTTTGTTCTGGTTTTCTTGCTGTTGTTCTTTTGCTTTTTAAATGAAGCATGGAGTTTCCCCGTGAGGTTAATGATTGTTCATGCTGGGTCCAGTGTGGCATCAAGTTCACCTGGAGGGGAGTCTGAGGAATAAACAGAGCCTGGGGGGCATCTCGCGATGTTTCAGGTGATTTGACAGGTTAGGCTATCGTTTTGCTCTTAATTTTCACATCTCCGTGGATAGTGTCTACATTCTTTTTTTTATTATTAACAGTATATAGAGATACAAATGAGAGGGAACCATTATCAAACCATCAATGACCAATGTAGATATACATAGTTATCTAGGGGTAATGCCAAAACATGGATGACCACCTTGGGTTTCACCTGTTGCAGTTTCCCCCATACGAACTCTGCTGGTGGGACAGCAAACTAGTGTCTACATTCTTAAAATAGGGAAGTAGAGTAAAAAGCCCTATGGTAAGCTGAGGAGCAAGTGTCTTCCTCACAAAAGAAGGAACTGTTTTTGTCATCAACTGGCCTTCAAACTGGGCCTCTAGATGACCTAGACATACACATTAATCTTTCTGATTTGAATGAGAGTTAAAACCAATAAACCTCCTGGTGTCAGCAAGTTTAAGATTGGGCCAGTTCACCATAAGCCCCACATCTCAAGGGAAGCTCGCCCTCATCCACTGTCCCGTCGTCAGCATGAACACTGGGATGGTGACAACTAGTCCATTCACAATATCAGACAGGTGCTCTCAAGAGCTAAGATGCCCCCAGACACCTCGCCCCAGTCCACTGTGACCAGCCACAAGGGACACAAAACAGCAAAGGAGAAAGATCCCAAACTCCTACTTGCCTGGGGGCAGAGCCCAACCCACCAGCTGAAAATGCAAAGTTTCTTTGATAACTTTTGCTGCCTTCTAAAAGTCCATGTGAATTTTTTGTTCTATTTACTATTATATCCAAATTAATTTTATTATTAAAGGTGTGAAATTCCGTAATGGTGGGGTTGGGGATTTAGCTCAGTGACAGAGTGCTTGCCTAGCATGCGCAAGGCCCTGAGTTCGGTCCTCAGCCCTGAAAAAAAAAAAAAAAGGAAAGAAATTCCATAATGGTTAAATGTCTTAAAATATTTTTGCAAATGATCGGGTGGAATTTACCCGCCAGGAAGATGAAAGTACTTCATCAATGGCACCCTTAGGCAGGTGGCAGCCTGGACACCTGTCCCAGTTCCCCAGGGAGGAGGCAGGCACACACCAAGACAGCCTCAGGTAAGGACACTTACTTAGGGGTCATCCTCCCACCCTAACCCTTTCCATCCTAGGCACAAAAAGGTAATCATAGGTCACACAAATTCAAACACATATTTTATTCAATGCCAATAACACTTCAGAAAATTTGAATGCACTTTCCCCACACGCTTGGTTCTTCTAATTATTTTTCTGTCCTCAGTTTGGATGCTCTCTTGTTATTCCATGTTTCACTCTTCTTGACAAGCTTGCTAACTCATTCCGCATTTTGCTTCCGAGTACTGGCTGCCCTACAGTCACCTCCTGAAGACGACTCTCCACGTGCTGTGTCCCTGGACACACTTTTCATAAGATCTTCTACGTTTTCCTCAGGGTGGTTGCTTTTCTATCTTACCCTTTTTTCTAAAAGTGAACCAAGGTGATCTACAGAACTTTCCTGGCTCCCAATATTGGGCATTTTATTTTTATTCACTTATTTATTTATTTGTGATCTTCCTGCATCGGCCTCCCAAGCCACTGGGCTTATGGGTGTACACCACCAAGCCTGGCTCAATTTTGGGCATTTTTTTTTATTTTTTTATTAGAAGAATATAAAAATACAGTTGAGGGGGAAACATTATCAAAACATTAGCAATCAATGGATATAAACTTTGTTATCAAGGAGAAATTTAAATAGCTATGGCTCCTGTTTATTTTCAGTGTGCTTCATTAAGAATGAAACCCCTACAAAAAAAGATATATTCTTATTATCATCATTGTCATTGTCTTTATCATCGTATAACTGCTAATGTTTCCGTGGACATTGCCAACACCAGGTGCTGGGCTAGGTGTTTCATGCTCGAGTTACTGTATAATATTCACCACTTTCCTGTAGTCACTATTACCTCCATATGAAGGGGGAAACTGAGTCTCAGAGACCTAACAGTTCAGAGTGACTGCAGCCCATGCAGCCCATGCATCCCATGTATCAGTATTGGGTGGGCAAATTAATAAAGTAAATATTGTAGTAATCAGAGTGTAAAGGGGATTTGGTGAAAGAATAACAAACTATAATATATCAGAGCATGACCCTGGGGTTGTAGAAAAGAACCAGTAGCTCAAATCCTATCAGCCACATTAGAATAGTGAATCTAGGGCTGGAGCGGTGGCTCCGTGGTTGCAGCACTTGCCCAGCATGCGCAAGTACACAGGTTCAAACCCCAGCACTCATGTACACAATTAAGTGTCAGAGCAATGAAAGTCATGTGAAAAACTCAACAAAAATCGATTCTCTCTATCTTTCTCTCTCACTGTCCTTCTCTCTTTAAAAAAAATATAGTGAATCTAGAGTCTACAGAGGTGGGCATTGATAAATCTAGAATCAATAATCAATAAGGGTAAGTGTTGGCATCCTACGCAGAGGCTTTCAACCCTGAGTGCATGTAAGAATTACTTGGAAAGGTTTTTAAAATTTAAAATACAGAATTGAGCCACATCCCAAACCAGATCAATTAAATTAGAATTTTAGGAGTTGAGGGAAACCTGGACTCAGGTGCAAGTCAAGCCTCCCCAGGAGATTCTGGTGCAGCCAGAGTCAAGGAGCACCCTGTTAGAGGTCTCAGAGGACCTAGGATGAAATAGAACCTGCCGGAAGCAGGATCAGGCCAAGTCCTCAAAGACATGGCGCTCAGGAGAGCTGGCCAGGAAGTCAGTAATGGCCAGTACTCAGTGCCAGCTGGGAAATGAAAGCAAAGCCCACGCATGCTGCTTATGCAATCAGCAGGATCTGGGGGTGGGTGACCAAGCACCCCAGTCCACGAGGGTGAAGGTGGGTAAATGAAGCTGAAGCAAACCAACTCTGCCAAATCACTAGGATGGCAGAAGATCAGGAAGGTAAATGTCCTCCACATCTTCTGTTGGCTGTAAACAAATATTAAATGACTTCTTTTTCTTGTAGTTTTACTAATTGACTCCACAGGTCTTTTGGTGGACACTTTATTGATTAGGCTCCTTCCAGCGCCAATGAACAGAAATGTCCTATTCAATAGCTGAGGCACTAAAAGAATTGCTTTTGCAACATCAGAAGTGATAAAGGGCATGGAGCCATTCCTTGGCTAGCTCAGGGGCATCAGGAATCCAGCTCTCTGCCCCTCCTCATGTCTGGGTCAGCTTCATCCTCAGAGGAGGTCCTTTGGATCAAGATAAACACAGCCATCCTCCCTGTTGCATCCAATCATAATCTTTTCCTATGTGCTACCCATTAAGGAGTGAGAAGCCCTTTCATGGCAGCTCCAAAGAGAAAACTCTAATACTATGCTGACCATAATTAAATTACAAACCAGCCACTAGCATTGGAAATGGGGCCACTACAAGTATCTTTAATACATCATGGATAGTCCCTGGAGTTAAGGCCACAGATGGTCACCAAGGAAGGAGGTGGGGACCTGCAGAAGCCTGATGCTGTCTAAGCAAAGATGGTTTGCAATGACAGATACTGTGTGCGGGTTGTGCAGGAAAATCATCATGGCATCCTCCCACTGGACAGGAATTAGAGCAGGAACTAAGTCGGATCTGCAACTTGCCTTCACTTCTCTCTGCGCTCTATGCTGTAGAAGGCCATCACATCGTGGAAGCTCGTCAAGGAATAGAAAGTGTTCTTTTTTATAGTTTTATACCTGAGGCTAACTTTCCTTTCCACATTATACTGTTAATCCTCTCCCCATCTGCCTTTTTCTCTCCCCTTCCCCTCCGCCTCTCTCTTCCCCTCCTTCACCTTTCCCCTTTCCTTCCTGGCCCACACTGTGCTTGGGATCAAACCCAAGACCCAGTCTCACACTAAGTCAAGGACTCTACCACTGAGCTATACCCTAGGTCCTCCGACTATCTTTAAAGTATCTTCATTCATCAGTTTCTTCCCTGTAAATATAAACCTTTTCTGGACAGCCTTTGTTAAAAGCATATTGCTGCCTTACCCTATATTTTCAATTTTGCCAATTTCCATAATCATTTCCTGTTGTCAGAATCTTTTATTTAAGAAAATAACCATTTTCCATCATATTTTCAAATAACCAAGATAATTGTGATGCATATCACACAAACACTCTATTTTCTCTCACTTAAATAAAAAACCAGACATTAGCTAATAAATTGTTTCACCTGGATATTATTAGCCCTCTTTGATTCCCTGAGTTTCTTTCTGCGTAAATTTTACTGATCACTCTAGGATGCTCAAAAATTCCTATTTATGAATGTACACATTCTACTGGAAGAAATCATTCATAAACAAGAAGAAGAATTATTGTCATTGGATGCCACCTAACCAACTCAACTTATTTCCTAATAGCATCCAATATTTCACAACTAATGTGTTTTATATTTCCGTTTTTCTCATTCTGTTTTGCATATTTATCTCTTCATGAGTATATCATAAATATTTTCTTGTGCCACTTTCTTCTTTCTGTCTTCTACACTATTAATTTTCCACCCCTGGCAACATTTGTTTCACTTTTAAAATTATTTCATTGTGAAGAATAGCATCAGTGCAAACAAAATTTTACTAATGTATAATTTTCTTTTAAAATTTAATACAGTGAAAGTCTGACACCTATGTTAATAAATAGAATACCAGTAGTATACCTTCCTCATCTTTTTGATACATTTTATTTTCACATGTCATAAATCCCAATCTATATTGTTGTTATTTAGATAATATATTTTATTAAACATAAATATGAGGAAAGAATTATATGGTCCATGTAGTAACCATTACTGGTGCTATTTATTTTTATTTATTTTTTGTAAATCAATATTCCCATTTGCTATCATTTTTCTTCAACCTAAAAGATTTTGACATTCATTGTTATATGGATTTATGGATAATATTTTCAGGTTTTTAATACATGAAAATATTTGTCATCTATGAAAGATATTCTTACTGGGTGTAGAAATTTAGGTTACAGTTTTTTTTCATTCAAGTTCTTTCTCTCAGTTATTATTCTACAATCTTACCATCTGTATTTTATATAACAAGAAATTTGCTAGTATCCTTATATGCATTCCTTTGTACATTATATGTCTTATTTCTCTGGCTCTACTGTTATGAATTTTCTCTTTATGCTAGTTTTAAAAAATTGGTTTTTGAGGGCCTTAGTGTGATTGTCTCCCCATTTTCCTCCTCCTCCTCCACCTTTTCCTCCTTCTCACACTTGGGGTAGTTGAACTTCTTGGAAACTTGGCTCATTTCTGTGCTGTAACACTGATGAAATCAAAAGGGGCCTGTGTCATAATCATACGTGTTTTATGGAGGTAGAAAGATAATGTTTGTCCCAAATTTGATTTCTGTCCCCTCATCTCTTCATAGATATTGTCACACACACATGTTTTACAACACAGCTCATGTGTGCTTTAAACAACTCTATCATGTAGGTCAGACACCACAGAGGATATGACTACCTTCCCCCTTGACAATTAAAGAGCACCAATTCTACCCTATATGTTTGAAATACTCTTATTTATGTCAAAATACATATAATCTCTCTTCACTCAAAACTTCAATAGCTGTATAGCTGGACTTCTGTATTCTCACACTATTTTGTTATTCCTTTTGGAATTACAATGATAGACTCTACCATCTCTTCCTCCTCTAGTCTGAGGGCTATGTTAATTGTTGCCTTCCATGAATGATAAGGGAAAATTATCTGATCTTCACAACATTTGGAAAAGAGATAAAAATCTCACTTTACAGATGAGAAAACAAACACAAGAATTTACATGATTTTTCCAAGATAGTATCAAGTATTTGTAGAGCTATAACATTTGCCATGTCTTTTAACTTCTATACTGTTCTAATTTATTTCATGCAGTGCTCTAAGTAGTATCCTACTGACCTGTTCATCCAAAGGTACCTAATTTAATCCCCATCATTAAAATGCTTTGGGTAAATCTGGCATATAAAATTATAATTAAACCCTTAGCCACTGGCTTTAATTAACTAAGAAGTTCCATTCATGTTTTACAATTAAGTGATTAAACAATTAATTTTCAAATATTTCCTTAATGAAGTTAGGAGCTTCAAGAAACCAAGAGCTATAATTAAATTAAAAAGAATGAAACAAACATTTGCATAGGTTGAAACCTTCTGAGATTGTCAACCCTTGTTGAATAGAAGTCAAGTACTTTCAAAGAATGAAAAAAAAATATTTAATACACAAGAAAGTAATGTTTATCAAAATCCAATATGAACCAAGTACTATAATAGATGCTAATATAACACAATAAAATTCACATGTACTAATATTTTAAGACAAGAACATTAATAAAATACAGATTTAAAAATGCTACTTTTTAAAACAAAGGTACAAATTCTGGCTCAGGGAGTACAATTAACTTTCCCTAGATAGTGAAGCTATTAACTGGCAGAGCAGGAACCTGAATCATGTCTTCTGATTCTATGCCCAGTACCATTTCCCAACACCACAACTTCTCTGCAGGACCCATAAGCTTCATGCTCCCTTTTAGTAGCTGTGAAGTCATGCAGTCATTCAATATCTCTGTGTCAGCTTGCTAACTTGTAAAGTAGAAAACACAATAACAACCTCGTCATAAATCTGGTGCAAAAATTTAATAAATGAATATATGTAAATTCCCTAGAAGAGAATCTTATACATTATAAGTGCCCAGTAAAGATTGGTTGTAGGCTGGAGCAGTGGCTCAGCGGTTACGGTGCTTGCCTGGCATGCACGAGGACATGGGTTCAAAACCCAGCACTACATACACAGTAAAGTGTCAGAGCAACTAAGCCCACATGAAAAACTAAATAAAATTGATTCTCTCTCTCTCTCTCTCTCTCTCTCTCTCACTGTCCCTCTTTCAGAAAAAAAAAATGACTGGTTGTTATTGCTCTTACTTCTACTATTTATATATTTTGGTATTATTTGGTTAGTTCACAAAATCTTTCCTTATCTTCAAAAATCATCAACTGAGGTGGTAATAATAATATTTCCATTCCAGAAATGGAGATGCAAAGACTCAAAGGCACTAAATAACTTTCCCAAAAAATTATATCCAGAAAATAGAACAGTAAGGACACAACCCTATGATTTTAAACTTCCTGTCCTTTTCCATAACAACATAGCATTAATTCAGTGATTTCACATTATTCATTCCTCCTGTCCATTTGCTATACTACTGTATTAAATCCCAATTAGCAACACATGGTCACATTTAGCTCAGTCTCCAAACTGTAATGAATAATGTCCGTTACAAGACAGAACCTCACTATAGGGAGTATGAGTTTTACATGATGAGAGAGATTTCATGCAGTCTCATTTAGAACTATATTGTCAAAAAAATGAAAAAGGTTAATGGGGTTTTCACCTATTTCATCTCTCCCCTAAAGGATTAAATGATCCACTGTAGAATTGTGATAATTTTTTTCAACTGTACTATCTAAATAGCCTTATTTCTCACTATCAAGATGCTTCCTTCCATCAGACTTATTGTTCCATAAACTTTTTCCTGGAACTCTGCAGTCACCATTGAATCCTCTTTTTCTCTGACCACCACTGTATTTCAGTATTACCACTGAAAGTATGTTCACTTTCATTATTGCTAACTTTTAATGTCCTCAACTGAAGAATAAGCTTGAATCTTTTTTTATACTTCTGATATCCTCATGTGATTTACTAGTGACCACGTATAACTTGCAAATGATGGATGGACGGATAGGTTAAAGGATGTTGGATACCACTTGTATTAGCCTGCAGTTGTGGCAGATCTCTACCCCCATACATTGGTTGAGAAAATACTTTTTCCCCTTCCATTTTTTACTAATGGTCTCCAGGAAAAGATAACTCATTGCTGTTGAATCCTATTCCTGCATGAGTTTTTATCGTCTCTAGTAATTGGCATCCTCACATTATTAGACATTTATTTAATGGAGTTTTACTCTTTTTGATTCTCCAAGCTGTGAGAAATGAGCTGTGAGATCGTGAAACTCATACTGATGTCTGAAATAAAAAGTAAGGACATTTGTCACAGTTTTAAGATGCAATTCTTGCATCTTGAAAAGTGTCGAAATTTCCTATCTTTCTCTGATCCTATACATAGAGTCAATTTTTTCAACAGGAAGCCTAAGAACTAAAGAAATTATAAGACATGGTTAAATGTAAATATTGCCTCAGTTTCATTAAAAGAATCAAAGAAGGCCATTAAAAATGACAGACCAAAAATGGCAAAACATTTAACAGATGAGATATATTATTAAATTCTATGAATTAATTAGCTTGGATACCAGGAAAAGAAATCAATAAGTTTTGAGGAAGAATAAATGGCAATGGAAACTCTGTAGCAGGAGCTAGTTGTGGATTCTGAGTTTCTAATATGTCTCCTATGTGAAACAAAGAGGAGCTCTCTTGTGAGGACAAATGAATCCCAAGAATAGGGATAGATGTAAGCTTTAGGTTTGGGGTCAGTCTTGCCCTTGATCTGTGCCTAATTAAAGGAAAACTTTTAATTAGTTTGCACTTGCTCTCATCTTGGAAAGATCAGTCACTTATTTCCAGGCCTCTCTCTCCCCACAGGTGCTACTTCAATCCAACTTTCCACACTGATGTTTTTGTCCTCCCTCTTTGTTGTATTTTTTCCTCATTCACATTACTTTCTTCCAACTTTGTCTGAATATGGTCAACTTGTTTTCAGATGACTACATTTTCCCATTACCTTTGTTTTTGTTATCTGTTTAGTTCATGAAGCCATACCCCTTGAGCTTTTCTTGGTCTATTTCTATTTTATCCTAGGTGATAATTCTCTCCATTGTCTTTCTAAGTTTTGTAAGGAAATAATAAAAAAGGCAAAATGCTAAACTAAAATTTTCTATTGTCTGTGTTTTTATCATACATAATACACTATTTGACTGAGTTCTTATTAATTTTTCATTTAATTTCATAAGTAGTGACTGCCTCATTCTCAAAAGCATAGCTATTGATTCCTTTTTTCATTTTATGAAATGCTTGTTGTCAGTAGACTAGCAAAGTGGTGAGCTTGGAATTGTACAGCATTATTTGAACAGACAGGGTAGTTATTAAATGAAAATGATTGATTTTCTGCTTTTTATTTTTGTTTATCAGTTCAACTTCAAATACTGCATGGCCCTCTCTGTCAATCCTGTAGTATGAGTTTAGTATATAAAACAGAAACCATTAATACTCACTAACAGAGAAAACTTAAATCTTAGATTAAATATGAAAGAGTCCCTCAAGGTTGTGTTTATTGGTAGAGATGCAGAAGTTCTAATTCTATTCTGATCTCCCCAAGAAAACTTCTTTTAAAAAAGTATGGCACTTATTGTATTAGGGTGATAAGGAGAAAATCTGTTGCAGAAAATCTGAATAATCCAGATGTTATACAATTCATTAATTTAAATTTCAGTAATTTAATAAATCCCTATGGTGCATTTGACTTCATAATTATGATCAAGTTATAGAAATATGCTATTTTATTAATTTTTAGCATGTGTTGGTTAAGAATCACCCTGAAAATTGTTTGACTTTTTTCAGTGTCAATTAAGACTAGTATATCAAGTAGCCACCCTATTTATTTATGCATTGACTTGCAACATAAAATTAAATGAATATTTATTTCCAGACTAAAAGGAAAGAGTTCAAAATAATGAAATTAGCACAAGTTACTTAGTTTCTGAGTTTAATTCCCTCATCTGTGTAAAACAGAGGATAATATCTTATTAACATCAATTTTGAAAATTAAAGGAGACCATCTATATAAATTATTTAGTATTAGAAATATCAACACTACAACAAATGCTAAAATCCCTTTTGATTATTACCACATTTATAGATTGTCACAGGATAAAAAGGCAAAACTTAATATGTCATGGGGAAAGTAAAAGTGATTAACTTTACTTCCTGTGTAATCTGGTATGAATGAAGAGTGGTACTTAGTAGGAAGGATTGAATGGGAAAATTCAAAGAGTTGGTGTATGTAAAGAGCTTAGGAAAATGATTTTAGTTACTATTTTAAGAGAGAGGGAGAGTGTGAGAGAGAGAGAAAGAGAAAATCGATTTTATTTATTTCTTCATCTGGCCTTTGTATCACCGACACTTTCTTGTGTATGTGGTGCTGGGGTTCAAACCTGAGTCCTCATGCATGCCAGGCAAGCACCATAACTGCTGAGCCACACTCCAGCCTCTACTGTTGTTTTTTAATTAGAAGTGACCTCCAAGAAGAAGAATCACATGAAAACAACAAATTTCTGCCTCAACTTTTCTTTAAAAAGTTGCCTCTTTATCCTGGAAGATTAACTACATAACTGCATGTACATGTCAAAAAAAGTTTGTGTAAAAGGGGAAAACATGAAAACAGCAGAAAGGAATATAGTTTTCCCAGAAACATGTTATACAGATTATTCAAAGAAAAATAATTTCTAGAAATATTATTTTTTCTACCCACCCCAATATTGTATGATAGTCTTCACTAACTGGAAAATAAAAGGCAATTAACGGGACAGACATTATTAACCACCTAACAACAAATGAAATGGCACATCTACTGCACAAATGCAAAAGCTGACATCTGGTCTACCTGACAACCATATTTAGGGTGGTGATTGGGCTGACACCTCCAAGTGAGTTGAAAACTGGCCTGCCACTGAACCTAAAAAGAAATGGTAATCACAAGATATCTCTTCAGTTTGAAAGCTCTCCATTCCTCTAGGACTGGAAAAGAGTAGGGTGAGTCATGAGCTTGAGTTTTTATTGCTGTCTTTCAGTGTCTTCGCTAAAGCGCATGAAGCAGTACAAAACTCACCTGAGTCCTTGTAGTTCATGCTCACTCAAGGTCCTAATTTTTGGCTTAAACAGTCTGATTTCCCGTATCCCATCTGTTTCTTCTATAAGACCGTGGGATGTATACATCATGGAGTATTTTACAATATCTGGTTCATGGCTTACCTTGGACCAGAGCCAAATTGCATGATCTTAATGATTATATTAGACACTAGATATTTTTTAGGAAACTAGTACAGAACTATCTCTAGGACAGGATAAATTATATTAAGAGTTGGAAAAAATAAGAATTCAAATTAGAAATAAATTCCATAGCTGGTATGTTTCATCATCATGACACCAAAGTTATGACAAAATTTGGGAAAGTTTGTGAGGTATGTTTCATCTTTGAAGCCAGCCAAGTGCAGTATATTTTAAATATGGTACCAAAAAAAAAAAAGAGGAAAGAGTAATGGAAATAAATCAAGAATTGGAGGAAAGGCTGTGGAACATTAGAGATATGAGATAGAATAGTAGATATTATTAATGCCATGAGGATCAGAATGATGATCCAAGGTCATTTAGTAATAAGTGGTCAAGTTCAGTTTGAAATTTAGTCTTTGTATCTCAATAGCCTGGTTCTGCTCAGTTCATGGGTGGAACAACTCAAACATGTATCACAGCGCAAATATGGAATCAGACTAGAGGAAACAAAAGAGGAATGGCCTGCGTCAACTGTGCATTCTTCCACCAAAGAATATACATTCTGAGCCCAAAGTCCCGAGCTGATATTGCACTGGGACTCTGGTCCTGACACCGCACCATTCTCCTGATCCAGAAAGGAGAGAGTGAAGTGAAGATTGGGAAAAGAACAGACAGGCTGTCTGTGGAAAGCCCAGTTCTTGTGAATCAAATGGTTTCATGCAGGCTACTGAGATCCCAATGCATAAAAAATTAAACCTCAGGTCAGGACGCTCACATTAAAAAGAAATAAAGATGGAAAATGTGTTGAGGATAACTAAATAGGATTATTTCAGCTCTTATTTAGTCAAACCTCAATTGGCATCTTACCTTTGTTCCTGTTACCCTTTCCTGAACATTCAATGTCAAGTTTTACCTCCAAGTCTTTGTTCCCACTGCTGTTCCAGTCTCAAATGCTGGCTTGCCCCTGGGACTTGTGATCATTTCTAAATTCCACTCCTTTCCTCAAAGCCTTCCAAAATGCCCTTCTTCTATGAAGCTTTCTCAACCGGAATCAGACGCACTAGAATCCCCCTCTCTTCTTCACATACTTCTTCCAATTTTCCAGTTAGTTTGGAAGAGCCATCTCTCACTGTTTAACTTTCTTAAAGGCAATAAATATTTCATATGCATCTTTTAGAGCAGCCTAGTGCTGGGCATAACAATTGCTTTTCAAAGAAAACTGTTTGCCTATATTGCTTATCAACCATTGATTATATATCTGTCTATACACATCCTGACTAGAGTGGCTTCTAATAGATAGCTTATGTTATTCAAATACATATGAACTGTAACACTAGAGATACTGTGTATTCTGTAAGTACATGTGAACTCTAACTCTATATGTATGTAGTACTATAAATACATACAAATCATAGCAATGTGAGATGAAAACTGTATATATAAAAACTACAACTAATTTTCATGCATATGTATACATGCACATACATACATGTATATATATGCATACAAAAATAACTCGTGAAGTTATTTGTATGTATATATATGTGTTTATATATGTATTTATATATATATATATATCAACTTACCAAATTATTTTGGAAAACAGTTTTACAGATAATGTTCTTCCCTTATTATATCTTTTACAAGAACAATTTCTAAAGTGTATTTAAACAAACTCTTGAGAGAGAGAAAATAAAATAAAACAATTTTCCAACATCCTTCCTTTCCTCATTGAAAATGCTTCTTAAATTACTAAGTCTCTGAACACACCTAATGGTAGACAGGCTATTCAGATAAGCAGAATAGATTGATTCTTGCAATTGTGTTTATCCAAATATGTAACCACTACACCTTTCTAATTTTTTATCCAACTGGCATGAACACAGAAATGCTGAGATTAATAGAAATCACCAATGAGTAAGAAATACAAGGATTCTGCATAATGTCTTTGAGAAGAATATCCTCCTTGAAAGAGGATACGGTCAATAATAAATCAAGATGCTTCAGGGTTACATGAAGCGGCTGAATTTTCATCACAGGAAATAAGTTCTTTTTATTTGAATGAAATCACTCATTTAGAGCAAAAATGTAGAATTTGAAATGGCAGTTAAGGTAGCTCTTCCCCAAGGGAAATCTAGATGTATGTGTGTATATTAGCATATTTTAATGTTCTACTGCTAAAAGCTTTAGAAACTGGGAAATTTTAGAAAACAAAAATTAAGTGTTCATGATGCAAGTGCTTTTTTGTTTTTATAAAGATGTTTTTAATGCTACCAAGATTGTATGAAGAATAGCCCAGTTCTAATGCTAACATTGTCTCCTATTATTATTTTTGAATACTGGAGTAGCTTTTGCAGTAAACTGCAGGCTTCTCCAGCTTGGGTGCACGAGCAGTAAACGTGCCTGCTAAGAATCACTAAGAGCTTCTTGAAAACAAAAAAGAGAGATGAACTAATCACAAAAGGAATGGGGAAAACAGTTTTGAGGCAATGACAGGCTTCCGTCATGATGCTTCTCCACATTGTAACACTGGGGAAAACCAACAGACAGTGGAACCTGCGAGGGGAGCTGGTGTGGCCACGTTCGGGTAGAGGCCAGGGCCTGTGCACATGCACACCCAGCCAGAGTGGTGTATGGTTGCTTCCATTATAAAATGGAGCTATGTTACCAAAGGCGTTGACTGCAGGTTGAACCTAAAATATCCTTCTGACTTGGGTAGTTTGTGGATAATTTCATGAACCCGAGGATATTTAGTTAATAACAAAAACAACACTGGGAAAAGAAGAGTACGCTTCTAAGCAGCCGGATCTGGCCCAACTGGGTCTGTTCCAGCTGTCCTCCCTGCTGCAAAGGAGCTTTCTTTTGAAAGCATCATTACCTAAGTCACTGAATGTCTTATGAATGACATGAGGTCTAAGATCTATGAGGTCAAGTTTTTGCAGCTTCACTCGTCCCATGTTTGTGACTGGGGGTGGCCACAGAAAATCTACAAAAGAAAACAGTGATTTGTAAACATCACGTTGCATCTCCTGTGGAGTATCTAACACCGTCCTCGGCTGACATCACCTCTTCACGCCATCTCAAATGTTCTATCAGCTAACACTGGGTCCGATGGCCTGATCCAAAATCAACTCCTTCTCTAACATCTACTTTAAAATATTATTGTTTTCTTTCTGCATACAAAAACATCAGTACAAACCGGGCACAGTAGTACATGCCTGAAATCTCAGGAGGCTGAGGCAGGAGGGTCACAAGTTCAAAGCCAACCTCAGCAACTTAGTGAAGTTCTAAGCAACTTAGCAAGACCCTGTCTCAAAATAAAAAAATGAAAAGGTCTGGGGATGTGACTCAGTGGTTAAGCACCCATGGATTCCATCCTTTGTACCAAAATAATTTTCAGAACAAAAACTTAAGAGCCATGTTGTTCGGTTGTACCTAACCAATAACAGAGGAGAGGAAGAGAAGAGGAGAAAAATAACAACAGCAACTATACAAAGTGAGGCACATAAGAAAGAGATTTTATCTAATCTTCAGCAGGACCCCCCCAAATCTGGCATCTGAAGTGTCTACCTATATAAACTTGGTGTAGACCAGCGAGCCTGGGATCCTAACAAATGCATCTTCATTTGAACAGATATATTGGCAGAAGCAAAGAAGCCCAATAATACTTGCTGCAAGCCCACAACCAACAAAGGCAACTGCTCACTAATAGCCTAATCAGGGTGGTGACCTTTGACCTGCATTCACACATCAGCTCCTTGGGTAGGCTTAAACGCATGGACTCATATCCAACAACATTCTCCTTACAGGGCCATTTCATTGAGAGCCAGAATTTCCATCTGCATAGCAAAGGCTCAAGCCTGAAGTTTTAGAATATGCTGTTTGCAGACCATTGGATGTGCTTTTGGGTAATGATTGCTTTGTCCTAAGACAGGTTAATGAGATTCCACCAACTAAAACAACACCAGAAGCACCACCACAGTTTATGATCGTGATTTAGTGCCTCGTTTTGATTGTGAAATCGATGCAAACATACCGCCTCTAAGCATTTAACTAAATTTTTAATTAAACTTTTAAGACAATTATAGCTGTACATGTCATTGTAAGAAGTGTTACAGAGACGTCAGGCATATCCTGTACTCAGTTTCCCCACAATGATAACATCTTCAGAACTACTGCATTGAGACAGCCCCCCACCTTGCTCAGGTCTCCCCAGGTTCACTTGTTTATTTCCAGTTGTGTGTGTACATGTGTGTACATGTGTGTGTGTGTGTGTGAATTTTGTGCACATGTGTGTGCATGTGTGTACATGTGTGTGAGTGTATGTGTGCATATGTATGTGCATGTCCTTGTGTGTTCATGTGTGCATTGTGTAAATGTGTGTGCGTGTGAATTGTGTATGGGTGTGTGCATTGTGTACATGTGTACATGTGTGTTTGTACACATGTTTAACTCCACAAAATCTTTTTTTTTTTTTTGGTAAGTCTGCCTTCACTCATTTTTTGGGACAAGTTTATTGTCAAATAAAGCAAATATCTGAAAATGCATTTTACAGTTAGCAAAGGTGCAAAATTTGTTTTTGGAGATAGGAATTTTTCTTGTCTTCCACCTTTAAATATTGATTGATAACCGTCATCTTTTTACCTTTGTTTGTAATTACTTTCTCAAACTTGGCATTTTATTTCATTTTATTTTTATTTTTATTTTTATTTATGAGCAACCTTACAAGATTTTAACAAAATAATATAAAATGTGTATAAAATGTGTATATATTCTGGAATTATCCCCAGGAGTGCCCCCCCAATTACCCTCCCTTATCCCTCCCTTCCCCTTCCCATTATAACTCTAAAAAAAGTATTAGATTGTAAAGCTTTACATCTTATCTGGATTTAACTCATGCTACTAGACCAACTTTCTCATTGTCCAGGGTCTAGTCCCCACCTCCACAGATGAGTGGAGACAATCAACCCTTAGATCTCTGGGTTAAGCTGATTTTACTCATCATGATCTCTTCCATAACCATCCATTTACCCTCGAAGGCTGCAATATCATT